>VNJZ01013343.1:0-41389 GCA_008042795.1 Drosophila asahinai
GGGGGTTATTTTTACCAGGTCGGGGCTGGCCCTTTAACAATCTGAGCCAGATCATCCGGACGGATCCATTTCTGGAATGCTGCCTGCACTTCAGCGCCCGTTGCTTTGTAATAAACCTGCGCGGCGCGGTCGGTATTATCCAGCGGCAGCCCAAGCTCCTCCAGCCCCAGATACTGCGCGGCAATGCTGCTCAGGCTGGCGCGACGCAGTGGCAAACTCCGCAGAAGAGAAGCTTTTGCCAGAGACAATTCATCCTCCGTCGGGGGAGCCGTCTGCATGGATTTCAAATCCTGCAACGCAGCAACGCGGGCTTTACCAACTTTATCCGGATCTGATCCGTATTCAATATTATAAGAGCCCCGTGTACGCCCCCAGTCAAAACTGCTGCCCACGGAATAGACATACCCGGTTTTGACCCGCAGGTCCCGATACAGACGGGAAGAGAAGAGACCACCACCCAGCACCTCATTGCCAAGCTGCAACAGGAAATGGTCCGGGTGAGACGCTGTGAGGCCCAGCGTTTCCGCCAGAACCACGCTATCCTGCACGCTGCTTTTGTCAGGCACATTGGCACGGGAGGCTTTGCTGAGCGGCACAGCGGGCAAATCCACCACCGGTTTTGGCCCGTCTGCTTTCCAGCCACCAAAAGCCTGCTCTACCACAGAGCGCGCTTTTTCCGGCGTGATGTCACCCGTCACAACAATTGTCGTGAGGTCAGGCCGCCAGACTGCCTGATAGTATTTCAAAACATCATCCCGCGAAATGCTCATGAGAGATTGCGGTGTGGCGTGGCGCAGTTCCGGATCTTTTGCAGGCAAAAGGGCCGTTTTAATCGCCTGCCCGAACAGGAAGCCGGGAGACACCAGCAAACCAGCCTGCCCCTGTGCGGCCTGCATCCGCACAATCTGAAATGCCTTTTCCGGGAAAGCCGGGTGCAGTTCATTTTCTGCAAGCAGAGCAATGCCTTTTTCAAAATCAGGCGTTAAAACCTGAAGTGAAAAGCTGCCCCCGGCACTTTCCCATGCCGGAATATCATCCAGTGCTTTCTGGAAGCCCAGACGGTCATGGGTCGCCGTACCGTAGGAGAACAGGCCCTCCGTCAGGTCCTCCACCCCTTCTTTACCCTCTGGTTCCTGCATGGCCGCGTTCTGGCGGATCTCACCGGAAAGCTGAATGGTGTGGCTGACGTGAGACGGCCAGACAATCAGCTTCAGCCCATTGGGCAAGGTGCTGACGACCGGCTGCGGCGTGGGTTTAGGTTCTTCCAGATGGGACAAGGCATTTTCTGCCCAGTCCGGCAGTTTAACCGGCTTGTCAGGCGTAGAGGCAAAAGATTCCGCACCGCCAAACCCTTTGCCGGCCACAGGCTTGCCAGATGCTTCCGGCGTCAGCACTGCGGTCACAGCGTGAGCAGGGTCCAGCAGTTTTGCGACCAGACGATTAACCGCCTCCGGCGTGACAGCCTGATAGGCGGCAACGATATCGCCCGGTGCGTCAAGATTGTGGAACGCCAGTGCGGTGGACCACTGGGCCGCCAGACCACTCACAGAGTTTGCGGAAAACTGAAGCTGGGCAATTTCCCGCTTTTTCGCTGCTTCCACCAGCTCCGCCGGAACGCCATTTTTACGGATTTTCTCCAGAACACCGCGCAGATCATTCAGGGCTTTTGCGGAATCTCCTCCTTTGGGAAACGCGGCAAGCGCCAGACCAAACCCTGCTTCTTTTTTGGGCGCGTATTCAAAACCGGCAAACAGCGCCTTGCCCTGCGGCACCAGATCATACAACGCGCCGCGCTGGCTCCCCAGCACGTCAGACAGAATATCCGCAACAGCAAACGTGTCCGCCGTGCGCCCCGGCATGGGGTAGGCGAGCGTTGCAAAGCCAACCGGATAATCCGTCGGGAAGCTGAGTGTTTTAGCCGGAGGCGGCACCGGAGCCACTTTTGGCCGCTCCGGCAGGGTTTTACGCGGCACAGCCCCAAAGGCGTCCCGCACCTGATCCAGCGCCGTCACGGGGTTTACATCCCCCACAATGACCAGAACTGCATTGTTGGGCGCATACCATTTTTCGTAAAAAGCGCGCAGATGGGCTGCGTCTGTCTTCTCGAAGGACGGACGCGTGCCCAGCGCGTCATGCGCGTAAGGCGTCCCTGCAAACAGGATGGACTGCAACTGTTGCAGATACAGATAGGCCGGGCTGGACAGATCCCGTGAGACTTCCTGCTCAATCGCCCCGCGTTCCTTACTCCAGTCTGCTTCAGACAGAGTCAGACCTTTCATGCGCAGAGCTTCAATTTTCAGAAGAACAGGAAGGTCCTGCGCCTGTGCGGTATAGAAATACTGCGTAACGTCCTCAGTCGTGTCCGCATTGTAGCTGCCACCCAGACGGGTGCCCACAGCAGCTAACTGGTCCTTATCCAGCCCTGCACTGCCGCGGAACATCATATGTTCCAGCGCATGGGCCGTACCGGGAAAGCCCTCCGGCGCCTCTGCTGAGCCAACCAGATAATTGATTTCCGTTGTCACAACGGGTGCCAGACGGTTAGTCACAATGACCACCCGCAGGCCGTTAGGCAATGTTGCCCTCACCACCTGTGCACTGCTGAGAGCCGCAGGTACCAGAGCAGACGGAGCCTGTTGTGCCAGAGCCGCCGGTATAGACATGACTGAGGATAGCGCTGTGCCTGCCAGAATGGCCGCCCCCAGAATAAGAGGCGATACGCCGGACGCCCGTAACCGCGCTGGTCTGCCAGACTGTTTTACAGTACCTGATATAGAAAAGGGAAAAGCCATTCTTAAATCCTTTGTCCGTATAATTTATTTACAGAAATCAGGCTTCAGACACTGACACCCGGCAGTGAGAATTTTTTCGCCATAGCCGACAACTGATGCCGCCGGAGTTCAGACCGGGCACGAGCATCTTCCGTCATATAATTCAGCTGAATGGTGTAACGCTGGCCCACAAACTGCCGATGCCCATGCCATGTGGTGGGGCCGTTGGGGAAAATCAGTAGTGTGCCTTCCACGGGCGGCACTTCCTTGGCGTAATCTTCAATATCATGCGGGCCACGCAGCAGACGGACACAGCCTTCCTGCTTCTGCCAGCTCTCTTTTTCCGCAGGGTTCAGATACAGCAGAACCGTCACGCGCTTGGCGAGGGAATCTGTGTGAATCCGGCCATCCTTCTCCCGCGTGCGGCCACGGATGGTCAGCATTGTAGGCGCGTGGTCCAGATCAAGATGGAATTTTTCCGCAATAATGTGCCGCAACTCCGGCCCTTCCATGGCCGCCACCACAGACTGCATCAGCGGGGAAAGTGTCAGGGCCGAAGGCGGGAAAGACCCGCCAGAGCGGATATCGGGCAGGCTGGCAAACAGCCGGGGCAGATCATCCTGCCGGATAAAATGCGGGACAACCACATGCGGAAACGGGTCAGCACAGACAGGTGCTGTAGCCAGAGCCGCATAATCCGGCTGTATTGAGGTGTCTGACATGGTCTTGCGTTCCGTCCAGATATGAACCCTTTGCAAGACGAACGGTAGAAGGGAAGTGCGGCAGGAACAAGCCCTGCCACCCTTTCTTACGGCCCGATAGCCCGGTAACAGGCATTTTTCAGGGCAAACTGCTTCACGCCCGCAGGCAGCGTGTTCAGCCGCTCGGTCTGGGCCATCATGGCCCGCCCCTCCGCCGACCAGCTGGCCGGACGCACCTTCGGGCTACTGAAGCTACCGCTGACACGCACCGGAATATCCAGCGCAAAACGCCCGGTTGTGGAAGCCTGACTGCCAAATGTCAGATCAAACCACTTCCTGTTCAGGTCAAAACGGGCATTGGCCGCCACCGTGCCATCCCCTGTCCGGATACGCAGAGGCAGAGCCTGCCCTACACCAGCACGGGAACTCACCACGCCGAGCATACAGGCCACCGGCGTCATACCTTTGGGCTTGTTAAACAGCATCCGCAAATCAGCCGAGACAAGGCCGATCACCTTACGGTCCAGACTGCCGCTGGTCATGGAAACAGCGGCCGCCACATCCGCCGCATGCACAGCCGCGTTCAGCGTCTTCTGGGTCGCATCCGCCCGCATCTGCATGTCTACACGCCCTTGCAGCGGCACAGGGCCAAAGCCCAGAACCTGACGCAGTTTTTCAATATCCGCGCCAGAGACATTCACGGACGCCCCGACATGCGATGCCCCTTTGTCAGCCGCCTCAATTTTACCGGAGGCCTTCAGATTGGCGCCGAGATAATCAAGGCTCAGCGTATCCACCGCAACCGCACCGGGGGCGACAGACGCCGCCAGCGTCATGTTTGAGAACGTCAGAACATTGTAGGACAGTTTTTTAACGGACAGATGTGCATCAACCAGCGGGTCCGGCGCGGGATCAACCGTGAGCGGCATATCCGTCTGCGTCGGACTGGCGGCTTTCTGATGGCTGAGAAATTCATTCAGGTTCAGCTGGCTGAAGGCAATATCCGCGGTGATATGATCCGGCTTGCCGTGGCTGCCTTCCACAAGGCGCATCAGGGTGATGGTCATGGGGTTGTCCTTCACCATCCCCTGACCCTGCGTGACGCTCCACAGATCTCCCTCATGCTCAAACTGGCCGGACATCTGCACGGCAATATCCTGCTGCGCGGGCAGCCCGGCAATCTGCATCATCGGCCGGGAGGTCGGGCTGTTAAAGGTGACAGCTCCCCTGATACCATCGGCGTTGATCGGGTCCGTCGCCGTCCCCCTGAACGTAATGGTCATGTCACCAGACTTCGCCTCCATATCTATCCCATAGGGCGTTTTTGTCTGCCGCAGGATGGAGAACGGCTGCATGGTGGCTGTCATGGTCACCGGGGTGTCATTATACGCTCCGTCAACCGCCAGATGGACGGGTTTGTCCGCACCCTCTGTCTGAAGTGTGACGGTTTTCAGCGTGGTGCGGAACTCTGAACCATGCGCCGTGCGGTAAATAACCTCCCCCTTCTGCACAGCAACATCAAGAGCCGTGGGATAATCACTCCGGTCGTCCGGGCCGCTCTGGGCCGGATGTGGCGCGGGCTTTGCCCCGGCTTCCGCCTGCTTGCCGAACCGCCAGTTTGGCACCCGCTGCGGCGTACGTTCCACCATCACATAAACATCTGAAATAGCGACATGCCGCACCAGCATCGGACCATGCAGCAGGGAGGACACATTCACTTCCGCAGCAAGATGCCCCACCCGCACCATATCCGGCCCCGTGCCGCCGGGAATATTGGCCAGACGGGCATTGGCAATCTCAACCTTCAGCCAGCGTCCGGGCGTGACATGCAGACTGGCGATTTCCACCGTCCGCCCCAGAGCCGCCGTTGCGCGGCGGGCAACAAAACGCCCCAGATCAGCCTTGCTGAGAAAAACCCAGCCTGCCCCGCCAGAGGCTGCAACAAGTCCGACAGCCCCCACGCACCCCCACAGCGCCCAGAAGCCCGCACCGCGCCGTCTGGTCTGGCCACTGGCCGGGCCGCTCTTCTGGCTCTCAGGTCTGGCGGTGTTATCACTGGTCTGATCTGACATTCAAATCCTCAATTTCCCGCACCCTGTTTCCAGCCGGAACGATGCGCTTTTTCTGCCCACTGGCAGGATCGGGTGCTCTTGTAGGAAAAAATGACGCCCCCGTCATGTCTATGATTGGCATAGCAGAGAACCTCAGATACCTCTGTGCCTTGCCGGGTCGTCTTTCTATCCCCACTGTGGCGGCGGAGCAGCGCAAAGAGCCTTCCTCCCTGAGGATGAAAACGGACGAAATGACGAACAAGACCCTCCCCCCCAGTGACATACCCGCACACCAGACACGAGTCGTTCTGGCTGCCATGACGGCGGTGGGGATGATCCTCTGCTCGCTCTGGGTTGTGCGCCCCTTTCTGCCAGCCACCATCTGGGCCGTGACAATCGGGATCACCACATGGCCCCTGCTCCTGCATATTCAGAAATTTCTGTGGGGCAGCCGCGGGCTGGCGGTCACCGTAACCTGTCTGGTGGCGCTGATGGTCTATGTCCTGCCCTTCTGGCTGGCGACCACCACCGTCCTGACGCACACGGCGGAACTGAAAACCCTTGCGGATTCTGCTCTGGCGTTCCGCATCCCCTCAGAACCGCAATGGATCCAGCATCTGCCGCTGATCGGCCCCAAAACGGCCGACTGGTGGCAGCAGATTGAAAATGTACGCCTGCCGCAGCTCGCCAACCGTATTCTGCCTGACACGGGCAAGGTGATCGGCTGGGTGCTGGATTATGCGGGCAGCTTTGGCATGCTCGCGCTGCAATTTCTGCTGACCCTGATTATTCTGGCTGCCCTCCACACACGTGGGGAGGCCGCCGCCAGTCTGGTCATGAACTTTGGGTCTGCTCTGGCGGGGGAACGTGGCCGGGAGATGGTGCTACTGGCCGGGCGCACCATCCGGGGCGTGGCTGTGGGCGTGACCGTAACGGCGATTGCGGAAAGCGCGGTCGGCGGGATCGGCATGGCCTTAACCGGGGTGCCCTGGGCCAGTATTCTGACAGCCGTGACCTTTATTGTCTGCCTGCTTCAGGCTGGTCCCGGCGTGACACTCATTCCGGCAGTAATCTGGATGTTTTTCTTGCGCGGCGCTGGCCCGGCCATTGTGCTGCTGGTGTTTACCATTCTTGCGATTGTGATTGATAACCTGCTGCGCCCCTTCCTTATCCGCAAACAGGCCAATGTGCCGCTGGTGCTGATTATGGTGGGTGTGATTGGCGGGCTGGCGGCGTTCGGGCTTGTGGGGATTTTTGTCGGACCGATGATATTGTCCGTCACCTATACACTCGTGAAAAGCTGGCTTTCAGAAACAGATTTCCAGACGTCTGATCTGAACGACCCTCTGCCAAGCCTGCCCGCAACGGCACAGACGCGCCCCTCCACCACGGAGGCAGAGTAAGGCGCGCCTTCCGCGCAGCATGGAGGCGGCAGAACCACCCTTTTCCCCTTAACTTCGGCCCCTTAACTCCGGCTGCGCCCGCGTTTAGGTTTGGGCTCATATCCGCCACCGCCCGGCCCCAGCGGGCGTGGCACCTGATCCTTTTTTGCCTTGCGCCGCGCTCCGGATTTCTGCCCGGCGGTTGAAGACGGCGCCGGGGGCGCATCCAGCCCCAGTTGCAAGGCTTCCAGCCGCTTGATTTCATCCCGCAGGCGGCCTGCTGTTTCAAATTCCAGATCGGCCGCGGCCTCACGCATCCGCTTTTCCAGTCCGGCAATCGCCGTATCCAGATCCTGCCCGACAAATTCAGCAACACCCGTATCTTCATCGGGTGCGACAGTCACGTAATCCTGCTCAAACACGGAGGAGACAATGGCACCAATATTCTTGCGCACACTTTGCGGCGTAATGCCGTGCGCCTCGTTCCACGCCATCTGCTTTTCACGCCGGCGGGCTGTTTCCTCCACCGCGTATTGCAAAGAGTCCGTCATTTTATCAGCATAAAGCAGCACCCGCCCTTCCACGTTACGGGCAGCACGGCCAATGGTCTGGATCAGAGAGGTACGGGAACGCAGGAAACCTTCCTTATCCGCATCCAGAATGGCAACCAGCGAACATTCCGGAATATCCAGCCCCTCACGCAGCAGGTTGATGCCTATCAGCACGTCAAACGCGCCAATCCGCAGGTCGCGGATAATCTCAATCCGCTCCAGCGTATCTACATCGGAATGGAGATACCGCACTTTGATGCCAGCTTCGTGCAGATAGTCGGTCAGATCTTCCGCCATGCGCTTGGTGAGGGTTGTCACCAGCACACGGCCACCCTTGGCAACCGTCGCCCGACATTCCGCCAGAAGATCATCCACCTGATGCTCCACGGGGCGGATATCCGTGACCGGATCAATCAGGCCGGTCGGGCGAATAACCTGCTCGGCAAACACGCCGCCTGTCCGTTCCATTTCCCACGGGCCGGGTGTGGCGCTGACAAAGAGACTTTGCGGACGGAACTTGTCCCACTCCGCAAAATTCAGCGGGCGGTTATCAAGGCAGGAGGGCAGACGGAACCCAAACTCGGCCAGAATGGATTTCCGCGCGTTATCGCCGCGCTCCATGCCGCCAATCTGCGGCACTGTCACATGGCTTTCATCCACAATCAGCAAGGCATCTTCAGGCAGATATTCAAACAGGGTCGGTGGCGGATCACCCGGTTTGCGGCCTGACAGATAGCGGGAATAGTTTTCAATCCCTTTGCACACGCCAGTCGTTTCAATCATTTCCAGATCAAACGTCGTGCGCTGGTCCAGCCGCTCAGCCTCAAGCAGCTTGCCGTCCTTCGTAAATTGATCGAGCTGCTGACGAAGTTCCTGTTTGATCCCCACAATCGCCTGCTGCAAAGTCGGGCGTGGCGTAACGTAATGGCTGTTGGCGTAAATAGTAATTTCCTGAAGATCAGCCGTCTTTTCACCCGTCAGCGGATCAAACTCGATAATTCCGTCAATCTCATCCCCAAACAGGGAAACACGCCAGGCCCGGTCTTCATTCTGCACCGGGAAAATATCAACCGTCTCCCCGCGCACCCGGAAGGTGCCACGGGTAAAGGCTGCATCATTACGGCGGTATTGCAATTCGACCAGTCCGCGCACCAGACGGTCCCGGTCAATCTCCCCACCCAGTTCCAGCTTGACGACCATGCGGGAATACGTCTCGACCGAGCCGATACCGTAAATGCAGGAGACAGACGCCACGATAATCACATCGTTCCGCTCCAGCAGCGCCTGCGTGGCGGCGTGGCGCATCCGGTCAATCTGTTCGTTAATCTGGCTGTCTTTTTCAATATAGGTATCAGACCGGGGCACATAGGCTTCCGGCTGATAGTAATCATAGTAGCTGACAAAATACTCAACCGCGTTATTCGGGAAAAACTGTTTCATTTCCCCGTAAAGCTGTGCGGCCAGTGTTTTGTTGGGGGCCAGAATAAGGGTTGGTTTCTGGGTGGCCTCAATCACTTTCGCCATGGTGAAGGTTTTGCCAGACCCGGTAACCCCCAGCAGAACCTGATCACGCTCATTCGCCTCAATCCCTTTAAGGAGATCGGCAATCGCCTGTGGCTGGTCGCCTGCCGGTTCATATTCCGAGACCACTTCCATGCGCCGCAGTTTGGGCCGCGCCGCCTGACGGTCAGGCTCAAACGTGACAGCCGGGAGGCTGGCGGCACGCTCACTCAGCGTGCCCCGTTTTTTACCACGGGCAGCCGCCGGAGCGGAGGAAGAACGAGACGCGGAATCGGGAGCGGTGCGGGATGCCATAGGCCTCAACATGGTGTGCGAGCCGGTTTGCTGCAAGCCTGAGTGCGTCAGACCGTTCCCGGCGGCATCCGCGCCAGCGCTACGCTGCCGGATACCGCCCGAGCCTTCAAAAAAAGGGTCAGCTTCTGGCGGACGGCGCCATAAACTCTGGCCCCACAGGGTCAGAAATGTCGCGCGTCAGAATGGCGTCAATGGCCTTCATATCCGCCTCATCCAGCGTCCAGCCAAAAGCTTCATCCACCCCGGTAATCTGCTCGGGCTTTCTGGCACCCCAGAGCGCAATGGTCGGTCCACGGTCCAGCACCCAGCGGATGGCAAGGGCCAGCATGCTCTTGCCATGCTTGTCCGCAATGGCCTTCAGATCATCCACCGCTTTCAGATACTGGCCAAAGCGCGGCTGCTGGAATTTGGGGTCGCTTTTGCGCAGATCATCGCCTTCAAACTTGCGGTCCACCGTCATGCGGCCGGACAGCAGGCCACGGCACAGCGGCCCGTAGGCCAGCACAACCAGATTGTTTTTAATGGCGTAAGGTAGAACGTCTTTTTCAATCTCACGCTCAAACAGATTATAGGGCGGCTGGATTGTGGCGAGAGGCGCAAATTTCCGGAATTCATCCATTTGCTCCGGCGAGAAATTACTGACACCCAGCGCCCGTACCTTGCCGTCCTTCACCAGCTTTTCCAGCGCGCGGGCCGTTTCTTCCAGCGGTGTCTTCGGGTCAGGCCAGTGCACCTGATACAGGTCAATATGGTCCGTCCGCAGGCGGCGCAGAGAGTCTTCAATCTCCTGCGCAATCCGCGCCGGGCGGCTATCACGGAACACTTTGCCGTCCTGCCAGTTCAACGCCACCTTGGTCGCCAGAATGACTTTGTCCCGCTTGCCTTCCAGCGCGCGGCCAATCACCTCTTCTGAATGACCGAACCCGTAAACCGGAGCCGTATCAATGACGTTGATGCCCAGTTCCAGTGCCTTATCAATGGTTTTTGCAGCATTCACATCATCCGGGCCACCCCACATGGACCCACCAATGGCCCATGTTCCAAGCGCAATGCGAGATGCAGGCTTGGCAAGCCCCGGAATGGAAAGGGTTTCTGCTGTCATGATCAGACACTCCTCGTAACATCACAAAAAACTGTCCATCAGACGAGCCACGCGCCGGACCCTGCCTGACAGAAGACATCTGTTTTAAACGCAGCACGCCCCACCTGTTGCATTACACATGCGAAAGGCGGGCATGTTCCTGACGGGATGCGCACCACAAACCACGCAAACCCGGCGCAACGCCCCGCAGAATGCTTGACCATGACCAGAAAATTTTTGCATTTTCTGAGCATGACTTCTGCATCTCCCCCTCTTATGCCGCGCGTGGGCGTTCTGGCTCTTGTGCGGCATGGCCGTAATGTTGTGCTGGTGCGTCGGGCCAATGCGCCTGACGCCGGCCTGTGGGGCTTTCCCGGCGGGCGGGTGGAAGCCGGAGAAACCCTGTTTCAGGCCGCGGAGCGTGAATTACGGGAAGAAACCGGACTGAACGCACGCGCCCTGCAAACTGTTGATGTTTTTGACAGCATCCACCGCACACCAGAGGGCACACTGGCCTTCCATTACGTGATTATTGCTGTCCTGTGTGAGGAAACGGCCCGGCACCCCACAGCACCCCACGCCGCAGATGATGCCCTTGAGGCCCGCTGGTTTTCTTATGAAGACGTGCAGGCTCTTGGCCCCAAAGCCTGCGCCCGGCTGTTTGAACTGACGCAGAAAATTATTCCGCCCCGTCAGGCCGAATAAACGCACAAGCACACATTTTATTAGAAAAAAAGAACTGATTTCCTAGTCGGACCAGCACGCGAGACCTGTAAAATCCGGCAGGTTTTGTGAGAGGCCACAGAATGGCCTGTCTCTTACAAAACCTCCGGATCAGTCTTTGAAAACCGCAACCGGTTTTTATGAAAAGCTGAGAATACCCTTTAGCTGTTCAAGATATATCTCGCGGGAGTGTTCCTCTCGCACACGGGCAAGCTCATGCTCGCGGATGCTCTCCCACAGCACCTTATCTTCATACAACCGGACAACAGCATCCGCGAAGGCCTGCGGGTCCGTCGTGCTGACACTCAGCATGTCCTCACCCGGCGTCCAGCCCACCTGCTCACACAGGATGGAGGAGGCCACAATAGGCAGACCATGCGCTGCGGCCTCGTGAATTTTGTAGGGAATACCGGCAGCAAATCGCGTCGGGGCCACAAAAATCCGGTGGCTGTCATACACCGGGCCAACGACGGAAACGCGCCCCAGCAGGTTCACCCGCGGATTTTTTGCCAAAAGAGAGAGATCAACTCTGGGGCTGATATAGCCACACACAGTAAATTTCACATCCGCAGGCAGACGCCCTTCCAGCCGCGGCAGGACCTCACTGCTAAACCATGCAAGGGAATCCACATTGGGAGAATCTGCATCATGCATCGCGCCGAGGAAAAGGATATCACGCCGCGCGTCCCACCCTGGACTATAGGGCAACGGCTTTTGCATATGGCCCAGAACACCGACATTCGGAAAGCCGTTCTTCTTCAGAATCTCAGCATCCTTTTTGTTCACAGCAACAATTTTCTCAGCCATGAACAAATGACGGAATTCGTGCTTCAGCATTTCATCAACGGTCTGCTCAGGCGCACCTGTGCCGCGCAGAAGATGCTTCTGATGCTCACGCGGCGCCGCCACAGCCTCGGTATCAATAATCACGGCATGGGATGAAATGGCATCCGCACACTGCATCAGCACCGGTGCCAGACGGTCCGCATTATGGGTGCGGGCAATCCACACAAGATCATAATATCCGGCACGGGATTTAATGAAGTCTTCCAGTTCCGGCAGCTCCCGGTCCCAGATCACCTCAGCGCGGTCAGGGAAGGCGCTGCAAATTTCTTCCATCGGTTCTGTGGGCCGGTAAACAGGATACACCGTGACATGATACCCCAGATCAATCATGCTCCGGATGACGTCATTAGACCGCGTAAAGCCTGACCCGAGGAACCGGTACGGCAGCCGGTCTTCAATAAACAGAATCCGCTTCTGCCGCGTGGCGGAAGAGCGTGCCCGCACCAGCAGACGCTCATGGAACAGATTTTTCTGCCGCAGATAGGCACCGTGCTTCCTGCGGAAAGTTTCCTGATTCCGCGCAATCATGGAAGCACCGCTGATAAAGCCGGACGTGCCATATTCATAGTGAATAACCACAATCGAGGGGTCATATACCACATCCGACCCGGCCTCATGAATACGGAGGCACAGATCTGTTTCCTCAAAATAGGCCGGGGCATAATCGGTATCAAAACCACCCAGCTCTTTGAGCAGAGTGGTTCTGACCAGCAGGAACGCACCGGAGCAGAAATCAACCGAGCGCACAAAATTGGCTTCCGGCACATCCGGCCGCCTGTCCCGCAGATAGCCGCAGACAGACCCGTCACGCCAGACAATGCTGCCAGCTTCCTGCAACATCCCGTTGGTGCGGACCAGCTTGGCCCCTACAGCCCCCGTCTGCGGCTCATTACGCAGGCGCGCCAGCGCATTACCCACAGCGCCCGGCATCAGCTCCAGATCATTATTCAGATAGAGCGTGAAAGGGCCACGCACTTTTTCAAGTGCTGCGTTGCAGCCCAGCAGAAAACCGATATTGCCCGGAAAGCGGATCACTTCCAGACCGCGCACATGCTGTTCAATCGTGCGCATTCCGTCAGTAGAGCCGGAATCCACCACAATAACCTGCATAGGCCCATTATAATTGGCCCGCAGAGACGCAAGCGCGCTCAGCGTCATGGCAAAATGGTTGTGCGCGATAATAATGACGGTCAGATCAGGATATTCATACGTAAAATCCAGCGTCTGATTGAGCAGCAGCGGCATCCGGATCCGGCACATTTCGTGATAAAGCTTTTTGGAAATATGCTCGCTTTCCTGCTGGAAGGCCGCATTATCCTCAACCTTACCACCATGCGCGATATAGTGTGCAAACGCGTCCGGATAATCCCCGCGACTGACTTCCTGCTGCACCGCCGGGTTGCGGTAATACCCTTCCAGATCCACGGTGGAGAGCGGCTTACGCAGTTCATGCACCCCATATTTCAGGAAATGCTCGAAGAAATTGCGGAAATTTCCGTTTTCAACAGCGCCCGACACATCGTTATTGATGCTGCCGTAAAACTCTTCTGAAAAATACGGGTCCGGGTTGAAGAGTGTCGGCGTTTTATTGGCCAGATAATGATGCAGGGCGGACGTCCATTCCCCGGCGTCCAGTTCCTTCCGCACCTGCGGATAGGTTTCCAGATACCATTCCGGGTCAAAATACCAGGAAAGTCTGTGGCCATACCCCGTGACAGGTGTTGTTGCCCGCACACACTGGGAATAAGGCCCCAGTTCGGTGGTGGTGGGCTGGCCGCCTTTCAGATAGGCATTGGGGTCGAAAAACCATGACCCGCTGCTATACTGAAAATCCCCGATATTCAGATAATGGTCATACCCGTTCCTGAAGCCCTCTTCCGCAAGGCTGACGTCAGACACGTCCTGACGCCGCTTCAGATAATAACTTTCATCAAACAGCCAGTGCGGATTGTGGGAGGCAAAGCCCTTCTGGCAATAATGCTCAAACCCTGAGCGGAACTCCCCCCGGATAATCTGTTCCGCCACGCCGGGATATTTGCTCAGATACCAGTCTTCATCAAAATAAGGGTTGGGTGAGTGTTTAAGCCCCACCCCTTCTTTCTGATAAAAATCCTGAACATCCGCATCTGTTTGAATGTTCAGGAATGTCAGAAGCTCTGAATATTTTTCTTTATACCAGACACAGTCAAATACGCTCCAGTCGAGCTTCTTTTCGTTATCATATGTCGTCATAAAAAATTCCCGGGGCTTCCTGTTAGGCTGTGGCTCTATATTTTGGCGGAGCCTGCCAGCAGGCCCCACGTTGCTTGCCTAAATGCTATCACAGGATCAGAACCGGGAACAGAAAACCGTGAGGCGCACAGACTGAAAATGCCTGTGCCCAAACCTCAGCGCGCTCCGGTTCCGCGCAGAGGCGGAATTTAGTAAAAAATTCTGCGAGCGGTGTGGCTCACACGGTAGCGCCAGACGCCAAAGACCCCCAGCACAGCCGCCGCATACAACCCGCCCATGACAGACATGGATAACGGCAGGCCGGGCAGCAGATAGGTTGGCGCGTCGCACGGTTTAGACGGCAGAAGCGGCATGGATGCCAGACGTTCCGCCATGGTTGTGCCCGTAATATGAGGCGCATGGCATCCGGGGAGCGGGCTTTGCCACCAGCCCCACTCCACACCGGCATGGCAGAACGCCAGCCCCACGGAAGCCAGCAGGGTTGGCACACACAGCCACAGC
This sequence comes from Drosophila asahinai, assembly GCA_008042795.1. Lineage (NCBI taxonomy): Eukaryota > Metazoa > Arthropoda > Insecta > Diptera > Drosophilidae > Drosophila > Drosophila asahinai. The sequence goes on from VNJZ01013343.1 coordinate 14,655, forward strand.
ACCGGACCGCCCGCAGCACCGGGCAGCAGAATATCCACCAGACCAATGAGAATCAGGACACGCCAGGGCCAGCGCTCAACCAGACATAATTCACACGGCATGATGTGGAGCACATGCTCCACCCACCACGCCACACCCAGCGCCAAGGCCCCGGCCAGCGCAAGGAAGAGCCCCATTTTTCTGGCAGGTAATGCTGATCTCACGCGGTACGCGCCTTTCCCAGAGCCTGAATAAAGTCACGCGCCCACGTAACAGCCGTCACCCGCCAGACATCCGGCTCCAAATGATCCCAGCGGGCGCGCCGCTCCCCGTCCGGCATGGTCAGGGCTTTATGCAGGGCGTCCGCAATCTCATCCGCATCGTGCGGGTTGACCATCAGGGCCGCCTCCATATCAGGTGCCGCCCCTGCAAAATGGGAGAGGATCAGCACACCGGGATTTGCCTTGTTCTGCGCCGCCACATATTCCTTGGCCACCAGATTCATGCCATCCCGCAGGGGCGTCACAAGGGCTGCGTCCGCAAGGCGGTAAAAACTGGCCAGCAGCGCGCGTGGCACAGGGTGAGTCAGATACCGGATGGGCGTCCAGTCAAAATCCCCATAGGTGCCGTTAATGCGCCCGGCGGCTTCATCCAGTTCCCGCCGCAAGGCGCGATATTCCGGCACATTGCCACGGGAGACCGGGGTTACCTGAAGGTACACCACCTTGCCCCGATGCTCCGGGTAGCGTTCCAGAAAGACCTCATACCCCCGGAACCGCTCCGGCAGGCCTTTGGAATAGTCCAGCCGGTCCACCCCGATAATAAAGGGCTTGCCGCGCAGGCTTTCCTTCAGGCGCTGAACATCCGGATTGCTCAGCCCCTCTTCCGCCTGCTTTGCAAAACTGTCCGGGTCAATCCCGATGGGGAAGACCTCAGCCTTTGCCTCCACCCCGGCAATGGCAAACCCGTCATTCATGTTCCGGGCATCGTCCTCGGTCTGCACGCCGATCACATCATACGCCTGCATGGTGCGCAGCAGGGTATCCGCATCCGGCAGAGCGCGCATCAGGCTCCATGGCGGGAACGGAATATGCAGGAAGAACCCGATCGGCGCGGTAACACCCATATCCCGCAACGCCTGCCCCAGCGGGAACAGATGATAATCATGGATCCAGATCATATCGCCCGGCTGCAACAGGGGTAGCAATTTACGGGCAAACAGCGCGTTGACGTTCTGATAGACTATCTGGTCCTTGCGCTCATAATCCATCAGGCCAGCGCGGTAATGGCAGAGCGGCCACAAAATGCCGTTGGAATATTTCTGGTAAAATCCGTCATATTCCGCGTGTGTCAGGTCGATTGTCGCGTAGGTGACATTCTCAACCTTATCGACACTCACCTCCGGGTCATGCCCGTCTTCTTCAGGGACCTGCTGGCCTGACCAGCCAAACCACAGGCAGCTCCCCTCCTTCAGCGCCGCGCGGAGGGCCACGGCCAGCCCACCGGCAGGCTGCAACCGGTCCCGCGGTGCAGGCACCCGGTTGGAGACAACAACGAGACGCCCCATTGCTCAGTCCTTCCCTTCAACCAGAGAGGCCAGCCAGGCCCGAAACGCTGTAGGGTTTGGGAAATCCGTCGGAATACGCAGGCCGACACCCCCAAGGCGCCTCGCGGCGGCCATACCATCTTCATCCGTGACATCATCGCCGACAAAAACGGGTTTGCGGCCTGTAAACGGCGCGGACTTCATCAGCATGCTGACGGCATACCCTTTATCCACCCCGGCAGCCCGGATTTCCCACGCCATTTTTGCCGTCTGAACTTCAAAAGTGCCGTTGGTGCCCTTGACCCAGCTTTCGGCTGCCTGACGCAACGCGGCTCCGGCTTCCGGCACGGCGCGGTAATGCAGCACAAAGCCGCCGGGCTTGTGCTCAAGCCGCGCACCCGGCCAGCCCGCAACAAGCTCCCGTGCCTCGGCAAACCATGACTGCGGAACCTGCGGCAGGGCGGCACGCTCAACCGGGCCACCGGGGCGATGCCGCACGGCAATGCCATGCTCGCCCGCCACGGCAAACGGGATATCGCCCAGAAAATGGTCAATCTGATCAATCGAGCGGCCCGACACAATGGCCAGCGCATCTCCACAGGCCGCACGCAGGCGGCGCAGGGTTTCCGGCAGCCCCTCCGGCACCACAACAGAGTCTGGCGTAGGAGCAATATCGACCAGAGTGCCGTCAAAATCTAAAAGGAACGCTGCCTGATCCAGAGAGGGAACCTGAAAGCGAAAGTCCTGACTGGAAGAAGAACTGATCACGTAAACCTCTCTCGTTTTGCCGCAGGACCGTCCGGCCGGAAGCGAACTGGCCCTGCGTTATGTCTCTGAACGATGCCTGAGCCGGAACGGCCAGACAACACCCCCAAAAGGCAAGACAGACCACACAGTCATAAACGATCAGGCCTGCCCGCCCTCAGTATTCTCCACCTGATTCAGGAGAGGCCGGGGGCGCATCCCCCGCAGGCGGCGCATCGGAACCGGATGCACCCTGCGCAGGGGCGGATTTATCCTCCCCGGACGGTGCCAGCACAGGCACGGCTGGCGTGGGCAGAGGGGGTGCCATCGGGGCGACATCCGCCCCTTCACACCGCACCATCCGTACATCATAGACAGCGCTCTCAAACACACCCAACCCCGGCTCCGCCGCCAGCATCCAGCCCTTGAATGTCGCACCATCGGGGTGCGTATCATGCAGCTCCAGCCAGCCTGCGGCATCGGGAGACAGCGTTTTAGGCCGCTCCAGACACCGGCCTGCGGTGATATCCAAACTCTTATAGTGCGCCGTGGTTCCCGCCGGGACCGAAATCACTTCCACATGCGCATCCAGCCGGTCCAGCACCCGCACAACCGCCGTACCCTTCCCCTGCCACACGCCAGACCCGTAAACCGCGGGGGGAGCAAGGGGCGTGCCGACAGCCAGCGCCGCCGGTACCATACCCAGACCGCCCGGCCCCGTCACAGTTACAGCCAGCAGACTGCTCAGTGCAGCCAGACGGGAAAAATGCTTCATACTCATGCTTTCTTTCCCTGATGCGGAGATGTGAGGGAGGCGACAAGATCCGTCAGGCGGGTACGCATTCCCTGCTCGCTCACGCCCATCAGCACAGCGTCCTCAAAGACATCGCGCAGGATATCCTGCACTTCCAGCCAGTTTTCATCCAGCACACGCAGTTTTTCCTGACAGGAGACGGGCTGCCCGTCCTCCTGCAACCATAGTTTCGGGCTTTCCATACGGGAGTCGTCCTCTTCAGGCAGTCAGCATCAGAACAGAACGGCTCACGGAAGATCAGCTTTACCGGCGTCCCCTGTGGCGGGCGCTTTTGCGCCTGCCGCGTCTTTGTTGGCGCGGGTCAGCGTATCGGTAACTGAGAAAATGAATTTGCTGAGCAACTGTTCCAGACTGATGGAACCCTGCGTCTCACTGATGGTCGCATCAGGCGCCATTGTATGGTCATCCCCACCGGGAGACAGGGCGATATATTTTCCGCCCAGAAGGCTGTCACTGGTGATGATGGCCGCACTGTCCGTCGGCAGTTTGATATCCGGCCGCACCGTAAAGGTCACTTCCGCCTTGTAGGTTGCCGGATTGACGTGTTCCGACACCACCTGCCCGACGGTCACCCCGGCCAGCCGCACATCCGAGCCAACGCCCAGACCATCAATATGGGAAAAACCGGCATGCAGCCGGTAGCCGGTGGTGTCGGTCTTGCGGCCTTCCCCCACCACAGCGGCAACAAGCATCAGCCCGAGCAGGCCGAGAACAAGAACACCCGTCAGCAGTTCAAGTGACGTGCGCCGGGGTTTTACTGCCGTTACTGAAGCCATGCGTCCTGTTTACTCCCTGTCTGGAGACATACCTTAGCAGGGAATGTGTTTCAGATCACGCCTCAGGAGACCAGGACTCATAATCTCCCGTCGCGGGGGGATGCTGGCCGGTTTTATAGGGGCTGCCCGCCGGGCGGTACGCCTGTGCGGTCCCGGTCAGGTTCGGCTGATGCGGCAGCTGCCAGGGCTTGCGCTCTTCCTGCGGGATGGGCGCATCCATTGTATGATGCAGCCAGCCCCACCACTCCGCGGGCACGGCGGAAGGGTCTTCCCCCTTCAGGTAAATCACCCAGCGTTCGGGCCGGTCCACCCCGCCGCCACGCCGGGCCGGTCCTGTGGATTCGTAATAGCACCGGCCGTCACAATCCTTGCCAATAAGGCGACCTTTGCGGCGCGTATGCAGCCATGTTCCGAAGTTTGCCATGAGCCAGAGGATAGGACTCCACCGCCCCGGCGGTCCATGATTTTTGCGGGCTGTGTGATCAACTCCACTCGATCAGAAACCGTGCGGCACGGGCAAAATCGCGCTGTGGAAAAGTTATCCCCCATATCCTCGTTATACCGGGCATTGTATACCGCAAATGACGGTCCGCACGGGTTCCACCAGCATTTGGGGCGGGCGTAGACTGCCTGCATGACAAAAGCCAGACGCCATTGGAACGGCGTGCTTATGAGCACGCTGCACGCCGCAGCAGACCCGGATGCCCCCCTGCGCTCCGTAACGCTGCCCGCTGAGTGGGATGCCGAGGCCGCCTCCGCTCTGGCCCAGCTTGTACCCGGCACGGGGCCCATTGATCTTGCCAGCACAGCCTCCCGCTGGGTGGATGCGCTGACGCAGGATGAGTCCACGGCCCGCTCTCTGGTGTGGCTGCTGCTGCTGCGGCAAGCCGCCCCGACGGAAGCCGTCTGGTCCTGTGAGTTTGATCGGCCGCCGGGCTTTCTGGTCAATCTGGCCGCCTTTATCTCCCCCGGTGAGGGCTTTGCGGCCGAAACCTTTGTCGCGGCCATCCGCCTGCTGTCTTCTGTTCTGCGCAATGCCGCGCGGACCACGGCAGACCAGCGGAACGGGGAGCTGCCGCTGCCCGACCTATTTGCCCCCGCCCCTGTGGCGGAAGCCCCGGCAAAACCGACCGCAAAAAGCCAGACCGCCAAAGACAGCGAGGATCAGCCCGCCCCTCCGGTTATCGCGGGCGATATCATGCTGACCAATCTGGATGCGTGTCTGGCCGGAGTCGGTCTGGATTATGATAGTGAAGATGGCCGTGCCGCCGCCTGCGCCATTGCCACGCTGGCCACCCTGACGGCCCATTCCGGCACTGGCCCCGAGTCTCTGCCGCTGCCACCCGTGCGCACCGTGCTGCCCGGCCTGAGCGAAACGCTCCGCGCCGTCTGGCGGGAAGCGGCTGTTGCAACGGAAACACCGCTCGCAACAGTAGAAACCGGCTTTTCCACATGCAGCGCGGTAGACGGGTTGCTGGGCGTGGAAGCCTGTGGTCTGGCCCCGGTGTTCTCCCTGCTCCGCCCGGATGGGCGGCTGGCCCCCAGCACGCGCAACCGTCTGGATGCCCGGGATTTTACAACGGAAACGGCTCTTGCCGCCGCTCTGGCGGGCGAGACGGTTCTGCCCCTGCCCGGCCCGAACGCCCATATGGCCATGTATCGCGCCCTGACCGGCTTTATTGACCGGATGCCCGCCCGGCCGGACCCGGCGGCGCAAACACTGGTGCGCAAGCTGGAGCGCGGGATGCGCCGCGCCCTGCCGCAGCGCCATGGCGGCTTTACACAAAAAACCAGCATTGGCGGACACCGGCTGTTTCTGCGCACCGGCGAGTATGAAGACGGCACGCTGGGGGAACTGGCGCTAAACCCCACGCGGGAAAGCTCCATGGTCCGGGGCCTGATGGAAAGCTTTGGGGAGGCTGTGAGTATTGGCCTGCAATATGGCGCGCCGCTGGATGCGTATGTCAGCAGCTTTGCCTATTCCTGCTTCGGCCCCTCCGGCACGGTGGAAGGAGACCCTGTGGCCTCTTACGCCACCTCCATGCTGGACTATACGTTCCGCGCTTTGTCAGACGCTTATCTGAACAAAAAGCTGCCCGATGGCCCGCATCAGGACAGCCAGATGGACCCGGACCCGCTTCTGCCGCTTGATTTCCCGGCACAGGAAGGCGACCCTGTCCCCCGCAAACGCGGCAGCCTGCGGCTGGTCAGCTAGACCGGACCGGCCATAGGCTCTGCCCGAACCCTGTCATTAAGGATCAGTCTCTCATGAGCACCACGCCTGAAGCCCGCCTGAAAGATCTCGGCATCACGCTGCCCACCCCTGCCGCACCGATTGCCAACTACGTGGCCTGCGTGCAGACGGGCAATCTGCTGGTTGTCTCCGGTCAGCTCCCGCTGGCGGACGGCAAGCTGTTTGCAACCGGCAAGCTGGGCGGCGCCGTTGCCGTGGATACCGCGGTGGAAGCCGCGCGCTACAGCATGATCAACCTCATTGCGCAGGTCAAAGCCGCTGTGGGTGACCTCAGCCGCGTGAAGCGCGTGGTACGTCTGGGCGGCTTTATTGCCTGCACGCCCGAATTTACCGCTCATGCGTCCGTCATGAACGGTGCATCCGATCTGGCCGTTGACGTCTTTGGCGATGCCGGACGCCATGCCCGCTCCACCGTGGGCGTGCCCTCCTTGCCGCTGGATGCGCCGGTTGAAGTTGAAGGCCTGTTTGAGATCGGCTGAATAACAGGGGGCCGGTATGTCTGACTGGTCTGTCTCCCTGCATGACAGCCTTGCCGCCATAGGCCAGACCGCGTGGGACTCCTGTGCCGGGGCTGACAACCCGTTTGTCAGCTACGCCTTTCTCTCCGCGCTGGAGGACCGCGGGTCTGTCAGCCAGCGCACCGGATGGCTGCCCCGGCATGTGACCTTACACGCGCCCGACGGCACGCTTGCCGCCGTCTGCCCGGCGTATCTGAAGGGCCATTCCTGGGGCGAATATGTGTTCGATCAGGGGTGGGCCAGAGCGTTTGAAGCCGCAGGCGGGCAGTATTACCCAAAACTTCAGGTTGCGGTGCCTTTCACCCCGGCCCCCGGCCCGCGCCTGCTGTGCGCCCCGTCAGCCCCGCCGGAAACCGCTGGCATTCTGGCCGATGCCCTCCGCCAGATCTGTGGAGAAACCGGCCTTTCCTCCGCCCATGTCACGTTCTGTGAGGAACAGGAAAGCACTCTGCTCAGCCAGCGCGGCTGGCTGCCGCGCCTTGGCGTGCAGTATCACTGGCATAATCACGGCTACAGCAGTTTTGATGATTTTCTGGCGACCCTCGCATCGCGCAAACGCAAGGTGCTGAAGCGGGAACGGCGGGACGCCAATGCGGCTGGCCTCACCTTTCATACCCTGCGCGGTGCTGACATTACCCCGGCAGACTGGCAGGCGTTCTACACCTTCTATCGCAACACCGTGGACCGCAAATGGGGCAGCGCTTACCTGACCCGTGAATTCTTCCCCCTGCTTTCTGAACGTCTGGGGGACCGCGTTGTGCTGATGGTGGCGCGGCACGGGGACACACCTGTTGCAGCCGCCCTCAACCTGCTGGGGGGCGATACGCTCTATGGCCGCAACTGGGGCTGCTCGGGGGACTGGCCCTTTCTGCATTTTGAACTCTGCTATTACCGCGCCATTGATTTTGCCATTGCGCATGGGCTGAAACGTGTGGAGGCCGGGGCGCAGGGTGAGCATAAAATTCAGCGCGGTTATGTGCCCAGCCTGACCCATTCCGCCCACTGGCTGGAAAACACGTCTCTCCGCTCCGCCGTCTCCGCCTTTCTGGCGGAAGAACGTCCGGCCATACGGGCTGAGGCCGACGCTCTCAGCGCACTCTCCCCTTACCGCAAGGATGAACCGGGGATTTCCTGACGCTCTTCAGGCTGCCTTTTCCCCGGCCCGGCACAACCATCTGCCCCCTTTTTATCCGGCAGGCAGCCGCCCCGTCCACACCGCCTGCATGGCGCCCTGCCATTGTCTGCCTGCGTTTTTTTGCGTATGGCAGGCAGGTCTTCCAACCGCCTTTTTCCGGATTGACCGCAGCAGTGACGATGAGCCCATCCTCCTCCCTTCCGTCTGACCATCAGGCGACTCTCATTGACGGCAAAGGCTTTGCCGCCACCCTCCGGCAGCAGATCCGGGAGGATGTCCGCGCCTTTCATGATGAGCATGGCGTCACCCCCGGTCTGGCTGTCATTCTGGTGGGGGACGACCCGGCCAGTGAAGTCTATGTGCGCAATAAGGCCATTCAGACACACCATGCCGGTATGCGTTCCTTCATGCATATGCTGCCGGAAACAACGTCCGAGCCGGAACTGCTCGCACTGATCGAGCGCCTGAATCATGACCCGGAAATTCACGGGATTCTGGTGCAGCTCCCACTGCCAAACGGTCTGGATGCCCGCCGGGTGACCAATGCCATCCAGCCGGAAAAGGATGTGGATGGTCTGGGGGAAATCAATGCCGGGCGTCTGGCCATTGGCCTGCCAAGCCTGATCCCCTGCACACCGCTGGGTTGCCTGCTGCTGCTGCGGGACCAGCTTGGCGATATGCGCGGCAAGCACGCGGTGGTGATCGGCTGCTCCAATCTTGTCGGCAAACCGCTGGCCATGCTGCTGCTGGCGGAAGGCTGCACCGTTTCCATCGCGCATATCCACACGCGGGACACCGCGGCCCTCGCCCGGCAGGGCGATATTCTGGTGGTGGCAACCGGCTGCCGGGAACTGGTGCATGGAGACTGGATCAAACCGGGGGCGACGGTGATTGACGTCGGCATTACCCGTGTCACGACTGAAACCGGCAAAACCCGTCTGGTGGGTGATGTGGTGTTTGATGAGGCCGTAAAAGTTGCTGGCCGCATCACGCCCGTTCCCGGTGGCGTTGGCCCCATGACGATTGCCTGCCTGCTGAAAAACACCCTGACAGCAGCGCGCCTGCTGGTCACGGGGACGGCGGAATGAGTCTCTCCCGTCTTTCTGTTGAACTCATCCCCCGAAGTGAGGATGCACTGGCGCAGGATGTTTCCAGCGTTAAAACCCTGTTCCCCGCTGCGGATACGCTGAATATCCCGGACCTGATGCGCTTCCCGCTGCGGAGCTGGGACGCAACCGCCCTGACCATGCCGCAGTTTGGCACGGTAATCCCGCATGTGCGCGCCATTGATATCGCCCCCGGCGCGCCTCTGCCGGGCAGCGATCTGCCGGGACTGAAGGAAGTGCTGGTTGTGCATGGTGACCCTCCAGCCGACCTTGCCCACCGGACTTACCCCAACAGCACGGAAAGCATTATCCGCCGCTACCGGAAGGAAGCACCGCATCTGCGGATTTATGCCGCGTTTGACCCCTATCGCCGCGCGCCGTGGAAAGAACTTGAGGATATTGCCCGCAAGAAAGAAGCCGGAGCGGAAGGATTTTTCACGCAGCCTGTTTTTGACAGAAAGCTGTTTGACCTGTGCCGGGAATGGCTGCTGGGTGAGCAGGTGTTCTGGGGGCTTTCCCCGGTTATCGGGCCACGCTCCCGCTCCTACTGGGAGACAACCAACCATGTGGTGTTCCCCAAAAATTTTGAGCCAACGCTGGACGCCAATATTCAGTTTGCACAGTCCGTCCTGCGGGACCTGTCACAAGAACAGGGCTCCGCGTATCTGATGCCGCTGCGCGTCAAGCTGGACCAGTATCTGCCGCCGCTGATGGATGCCCTGACATCCTAGCCGGCATCAGGGTTTCTGGCCACCGTAGAGCGCCGTCAGGCTGGCGGAGGCCAGCTTGTGATGGTGCACCATAAAACCAACCAGCGCCGGGCTGGAGTCCGGTTTGACATCCAGTGCGGGCACATCCAGCGCATGCACCGTAAAAATGTAACGGTGCGCCGGGCCGGGTGGTGGCGCGGCCCCGCCATAACCGGGCACACCAAAATCGGTGCGCACCTGCACGGCTCCTTCCGGAAGACCGCCTTTGCCGGAGCCTGCCCCTTCGGGCAGCGCCGTCACGCCGGACGGAATATTGGCGACAACCCAGTGCCACCAGCCGGAACCGGTGGGGGCATCCGGGTCATACACCGTCACCACAAAGCTTTTTGTTCCGGCTGGCGCGTTTTTCCATTCCAGCGCCGGGGATATATTCTGCCCCGTCTGGCCCATACCGTTATAAACCTGCGCCTGCGGCAGGGTGGCCCCGTCCGTAAAATCGGGGCTGGTCAGAACAAAAGCCATTTGGTGCGCCTTTCTTACCAGTTGCGGCTGATCAGCCAGAACTCTTCGGATGTGAGCGTAACAGCCTTGCCTGCGTCAGAGTCCGCAGCCGCAGCGGCAAGCGCTTCAATCCGTTCAATCATGATCACTTTACGCTGGTAGGCTTCCGTGGTTTCCGGGTTGGTCTTGAGCACATCCAGTGAGACTTTGGACGCTTTGGCAACACGGGCGGCATCAAGCAGAGCATAGGACATACGTTTTAATCTCCGTATCAGGTTGTTTGCTAAGGGAAATCTGGCCCCGCGGAGCCTCTTCTTCAACCCCGCATGCGCACGGGCCACCCATGCCCACCCTGTGTGGTCCGGCAACAGCCCTCCGCCCACACAGGTTTTCAGGACGCATTGCGCACCAGAAAACCTGCCATCTCCGGCCTGTTTGACCCCCGGAAACTGCACTCTCCTCTGGCGTCCGCGCACCCTATTGCGTAAACCCCTTCCACCATGAGCGACCGCACCGAAGATTTTGATTTCCACCTGCCTGAAACCCTGATTGCGCAGGAACCGGCCAGACCGCGTGAGGCCGCACGCCTGCTGGATGTTCCCGCCCACGGCCCGCTGGCAGACCGCCATGTGTCTGACCTGCCCGGATTGCTGAAAGCCGGAGATCTGCTGGTCGCGAATGATACCGCCGTGATCCGCGCCCAGTTGCATGCCCTGCGTGGAGAAGCCCATATCGGCATCACGCTGGACCGTATTCTGCCTGACACCTCATGGCATGTGCTGGTGCGCAATGCCCGCCGCCTGAAGGTGGGGGACACCCTGACCTTTACCGGCAGCCCCCACACCGCCACGGTGCTGGCGCGGGAGGAAGGCGGCGGCGCGGTTCTGCGTTTTTCGGCGGAAGGCTCCGCGTTTGACACCTTTTTGCAGGATGTCGGCGCGCTGGCGCTCCCCCCCTATATCCATCGCCCCCACGGCCCGACCGCGCAGGACACGCGGGACTACGCGACCATTTTTGAACACCATAAAGGGGCCGTCGCCGCCCCCACGGCTGGCCTGCATTTTACCCCAGCCCTGCTGGAAGCTGTAGACGCAACCGGAGCGGACCGCTGCACCCTGACGCTGCATGTGGGTGCGGGTACCTTCCTGCCCGTGCGGGAAAACGATATTTCCAAACACCACATGCACGCCGAACGCGGCATTATCACGCCGGAAACAGCCGCACGCATCAATGCCGCGCGCAAAGCCGGAGGCCGTATTATTGCCGTGGGCACCACCAGCCTGCGCCTGCTGGAAAGTGCGGCGGATGAGAACGGCATTGTGCATCCGTTTGATGATGTCACCTCCATTTTCATCCGGCCCGGCTACCGTTTCCGGGCAGTGGATATGCTGATGACCAACTTCCATCTGCCGCGCTCCACGCTGTTCATGCTGGTCTGTGCTTTTGCAGGGGAAGAGCGGATGCGGGCGGCCTATGCCCACGCCATCCAGACGGGATACCGTTTTTATTCCTACGGGGATGCCTGCCTGCTGCGCTGCGCCAGCCCCATTGAGGCCCACCGTACGGGAGAGTCCGCATGAGCCGTTTCCACTGGACCTGTGAGAGCACAGACGGCGCTGCCCGCGCCGGAATGCTGCATACCGCCCACGGTCCCGTCGCGACCCCCACCTTCATGCCGGTCGGCACCGTTGGCACCGTCAAGGCCATGACGATGGACGCCGTGCGCTCCACAGGCGCGGGCATTGTGCTGGGCAACACCTATCACCTCATGCTGCGGCCCGGTGCCGAGCGTGTGCGCGCTCTGGGCGGCCTGCATCGCTTTATGGACTGGTCCGGCCCGATCCTGACGGATTCCGGCGGCTTTCAGGTCATGTCCCTGGGTGCGCTGCGCAAGCTGGATCAGGATGGCGTCACGTTCCGCTCCCATATTGATGGCTCTTACCACCGACTGACGCCGGAAAGCTCAACCGATATCCAGCACGCGCTGGATGCCACCATCACCATGTGTTTTGATGAATGTCCGGCCCTGCCCGCCCCGCCGGAAACCATTGCCGCCTCCATGCGCATGTCCATGCGCTGGGCCGCCCGCTCCCGCGAGGCCTTTGTGCAGCGCACCGGCTATGGCCAGTTTGGCATTGTGCAGGGCGGCACCGAGCCGGACCTGCGGGCCGAAAGCGTGAAGGCCCTGACGGATATCGGGTTTGAAGGCTACGCCATTGGTGGTCTGGCCGTGGGCGAAGGGCAGGAGCTGATGTTCGCCACGCTGGACACCACCGTGCCCGCCATGCCGCACACGGCCCCGCGCTACCTGATGGGCGTTGGCACTCCGGATGATCTGCTGGGCAGCGTGCAGCGCGGTGTGGATATGTTTGACTGCGTGATGCCCACCCGCGCAGGCCGCACCGCCCGCGCTTATACGGAACGCGGCACGCTCAACCTGCGCAATGCCCGCCACGCGACGGACGCCCGCCCCATCTCCCCGGACTGTGACTGTCTGGCGTGCTCCCGCCACAGCCGCGCCTACCTGCACCATCTGTTCCGGGCCAATGAAATTCTCGGCCCGATGCTGCTGACATGGCATAACATTGCCTATTATCAGAGCCTGATGCGCCAGATCCGGGCTGCGATTGTGGAAGGCCGTCTGGACGAACTGGCGACCACCCTGCGCGCCAACTGGGCCGCGGAAGACTGGACGGAAGATGAAATGCCACAGCCCGCCATTCCCCCCGTCCCCTGAGAACAGCCCTGTGCCCGCTCTGCCCGGACCGTCTCCTGTGAGCCAGCCTCCCGCGAGTCCGTCCAGTTCAGCCGGGCCGCAGCCGGGTGCCAAAAAACTCGCCGCCCGAATCCGGGAAAAAGCGCTGGCTCTGGGGTTTGACGCCATTGGCTTCTGCCCGGCCCATCTTGGCCCGGACGTGCGGGCACGGCTGACGGATTTTCTGGCCAAAGGCTATCACGGGGAGATGGGCTGGCTGGCCGACAGGGCAGACCAGCGCACCCAGCCCACAACACTCTGGCCAGATGCCCGGACCGTAATTGCGCTCGGCGTCTCCTACGCGCCGGAAGGAGATCCGCTTGCCACACTCAGGCAGCCGGACCGGGGCAATATTTCCGTCTACGCCCGCCACCGCGACTATCATGACCTGATTAAAGGCATGCTGAAGCATCTGGCGCAGTTTGTCGTCCGGGAAGGCACTCTGGAGGCCAAACGAGCCTTTGCCGCAGAAAGCCCGCCCCCCCAGCCTCCCGGCGTTAAAGTCTTTGTCGATACCGCCCCGGTGGCGGAAAAACCGCTGGCCGAGCAGGCCGGGCTGGGCTGGCAGGGCAAGCATACCAATCTGGTGTCCCGCAGCCACGGAAGCTGGCTGTTTTTAGGGGAAATCTACACCACACTGGAGCTACCCTCCTCACCCCCCTCCGGCGGAGGATGCGGCAGTTGCACGCGCTGCCTCACGGCCTGCCCTACACAGGCTTTTCCCGCTCCTTACCAGATGGATGCCCGGCGCTGCATTTCCTATCTGACCATTGAGCATGCCGGGCCGATTCCGCTGGAACTCCGCCCCGGCATCGGCACCCATATTTATGGATGCGATGACTGTCTGGCCGTCTGCCCGTGGAACCGGTTTGCCAGAACTTCCCGCCAGATCAAGCTGCAACCCCGCGCGGATCTGATAGCCCCGGATCTGGCCAGCCTGAGCACGCTGGATGATGCCGCCTTCCGCCAGAAATTTTCCGGCTCCCCCATCAAACGCATTGGCCGCAACCGGTTTGTGCGAAATGTGCTGATTGCTATTGGCAATTCCGGTCTGCCAGACTTGCTGCCTTACGCATGCCGCCTGACACAGGACCCGGATAGCGTGGTGGCTGAAGCCGCCCGATGGGCCGTCACACGGCTGGAGACGATACCCTGATGAGTGCTCACCTCCGCAAGCGCAGCCTGATTCTCTCTGGCCATGATACCAGCGTGGCGCTGGAACCAGAGTTCTGGCGTGTGCTGGAAGAGATGGCCCGGCAGCATCAGCAGCCTTTGCCGGTTCTGGTGGCGCAGATGGACACAGAGCGCCCTCCCTTTCAGTCTCTGGCCTCTTTCCTGCGCGTGCAGACGGTTCTCTGGTTGCAGAAACAGCCTGCGGCACACCCCACTGAAACCTCAGCCTGAAAAATTTTGCAGATTGATCTGACGAGGTCATCCCCGCCTTTGCCTTCTGGCCCGTATTCCCGGCGCAATCCTGACGCTCTCACGGCAGTATTGCCCGCCCCCAGCTTCTCGCGCCGCCTTTCGGCCTGCTATGCTGGTTAACAACGCACATGCGGGCCGGATTTGGGCCGCTGGCCAGAAAATGCTAAGCAGGCAACATGGCGATATGGGGTAAGATTTTTGGTGGTGTCGCAGGTTTTGCCATGGGCGGACCTGTTGGCGCAGCTTTGGGGACAGCACTGGGGCATGCCGCGGATAAAGGCACCCTTCTTCAGCCCCCCGCCGGGGGATGGAGTGACCGCTGGGCCGCCCGGGCCAACCCGGACCCAAATGGCGCGGCCACCTTCATGGCGGCCAAGCTGGCCGCAGCGCTGGGCAAGAAGGAACAGCTCTACGGCCTGACCAGCATTATTCTGTGCGCCAAGCTGGCCAAGTGTGATGCCCCGGTCAACCGGCAGGAAATCAACGCCTTCAAGATGCGCTTCCGGGTGCCGGATGAAAACATGCGCGAAGTAGGCCGCCTGTTTGACCTCGCACGGCAGCGCACGGATGATTACGAGTCCTTCGCGCGTGAACTCGGCACAGCCTACGCACAGGATAAACAGCCGCTGGAAGACCTGATGGGTGTGCTGTTTGGCATTGCCCGTGCTGATCTGGCTGCGGATGAACCGCTGACAAAGGAGGAAACCCTCTTCCTGCAACGGGTTCATGCGCTGTTTGGCCTGAGCCGCGGCGCGTGGGAGCGGGCGGAACAGGGCCGCTCCAGACCGGCCATGGCGGAGGAAGACGCCTATGTGGTGATGGGGGTTGATGCCTCCCTCTCCAACGAGGAGCTCCGCGCCCGCTGGAAGGTGCTTGTGCGCCAGTATCACCCGGATGTGATGGCATCACGCAAAGCCTCTGAAGCTGAAATTGCCGAGGCTTCCGCCAAAATTTCCCGCATCAATGCCGCATGGGATATGATCAAACGGGACCGGGGCCTTTAACAGGCCTCAGGGTGCGGCATTCACGCAACAATATTGGAAAAATTGACACATCCGTTAAACCGTTGGGCCTGAGCTGCGCTTCTTTTCTGCTCCCCTGCCTTTCATGCAGGGATGACCTGCATTGCGCAGAACGTTTCTCGTGGTAGAGAGGGCAGTAGAAGACTCCTGTCTTATGGTCAGGTTTTAGAGAGTGCGTCACAGGGTGAAGGTAAACGCGGCATGAATTCAGGACGGAACGGTGCACGGCTCCGCCCCCGCAGTCAGGCACATACGGGTCAGACTCGGGTAGGCTCATCGGCCCAGCGCCGTTTTTCCTCACGCGGCTCTGTACTGGTCGCAACCCTTGTCGCCCTGACGGGATGCAGCGCCATCAAGGCCCCTGTGCCCAAAGACCCGGACGCCCTTGAGGAATACAAGCAGGCGAATGACCCGTACGAGCCGCTGAATCGCAAAGTCTATAACCTGACCATGACGGTCGATCACTGGGTTCTGCGTCCGGCGGCCAAAGCCTATGTCTGGGCCGTGCCGCGCCCTGTCCGGAATTCTCTGGGCAACATGATCACCACCATGAACGAACCCTCCGTGTTTTTTAACGATGTCGGCGCAGGCAAACCGCGCCGCGCGGGGGATGCTTTCGTGCGGTGGTGCATCAATATGTCTGTTGGCATTGGCGGGCTGATCGATGTCGCCAAAATGGCCGGGTATCCGCATCATGATAATGATGCTGGCATGACGCTCGCCAACTGGGGCATCCCCTCCGGCCCGTATCTGTTCCTGCCCATGGGCCCGTCCTCCTTCCGTGATGGCATCGGCTACGGGATTGATCAGGGCCTGTCCCCCTGGAACTATGTTCCGCGCGGCTACGGGCTGATCAGCTTCAACTGGGCCTATAATATGATGGGGGTTGTGCACGGCCGCTCCACGCATCTGGATGAACTGGATGCCCTGCAGCGTGACGCACTGGACCCCTACGCAACCATCCGCAGCGCCTATCAGCAACAGCGGAAGGCGCAGGCCGAGGCGATTAAAAATGATAATCGCGCTACCGTGCCCGCCTGGTACCACTAAAAACAACAAGGATAGCGCCGACATGAAATTTCTTTCCAGCCGTCGCCTTGTGACCGGGGCTCTCGCACTGCTTTGTGCTGGCAGTCTTTCTGTTCTGCCCGCCCGTGCGGCTGAAAGCACACGTCAGTTTATTGAAACTTTCGGCACCAAGCTTGTCACAATCGTGAACAGTCAGGTCTCGCTATCAGAAAAAAAGGCCCGCGTTCTGCCGCTGATCCAGCAGGATGTGGATATTGACGCCATTGGCCGCTACTGCCTTGGCCGCTACTGGAAGCTGGCCACGCCGGAACAGCAGAAGCAGTATCTCGGCCTGTTCCATGAAGTGCTGGTTAACGCCATTACCGATAAGCTGGGCGACTATCGTGGCGTCAGCTTCACCATTGGCGCGATCTCCAAATCTGGTGAAGACGATTCTGTTGAGGCCACTCTGATCCGCCCGCAGCAGCCCCCGGCTGCCATGCAGTGGATTGTCAGCCATAACGGCGGCACCCCGAAAGTGGTGGACGTAGTGGGTGAAGGCGCCAGCCTGCGCCTGACGCAGCGTCAGGACTATTCTTCCTACATCGCCCGCAATGGCGGCAATATTGATGCCCTGCTGAGCGCCCTGAAGCGCCAGATTGAGCACCATTCCGCAGCAACGACCAACTAAGGCCATCGCTGGCTAATCGGTCGGCAGACACCGATACAAAAAGGGCACCTCCCGGGGTGCCCTTTTTTAATGCCTGCATTCCAGCACGCGCGCCCGTACAAATCCCACAGGCCGCCCCGGCCCCGGACGCCTCCCCCGGAGGTCAGCCTCGCACGCTTTCATAAACCAGCATGGTCTGGCCATCCCGCGGGAAAGTCTCATACACACGCATACCAATCCCGCCCAGAATAGTGCGTGAAGCCAGATTACTTTCCTTGGCAACAGCAATAATCCGCTTCACGCCAGCATCATGCGTAAAGTTGAGGGCCGCGTTGGCTGCCTCCCGCGCAATGCCGCGCCCGCTGGCCCACGGATACAGCGCAAAGCGTAACCCGAAGCCGCGCCCGTCTGGCCTGTCGTGGATACCGGTCATGCCCACAAACCGGTCCTGTTCCCGGATGGTAAAAATCCCGACCCGGTGGCAAGCCCAGAAGGCGATATCGTCCGCCATTTCCTGCTCGGCCTTCTGGCGTGTGCACACCCCGCCGAGCATCTGGCCAAACGCGCCGCCATCTGCCTTCAACGCCGCCATATCATCCATATCTCGCCATGTGACGGGTTGCAGCATGAGCCGCCCGGTTCTGACTGAGCGGGCCGTCAGCATGGCAACGCCTGCGCCAGAACGCAGAAACGCCACCGGAGAAGCCCCCGGCAGCGTGTCCTGTTGTTCTGTCCTGAAGGGGCTTCAGATGATGGATGCCGCATCAGACATCCACCCAGCCTGATCAGCGGGAGATTGGCCGGTACCGGATACGGCCCGGTTCAGTCGCATCCGGGCCCAGGCGACGGCGCTTGTCTTCCTCATAAGCCTGGAAGTTCCCTTCAAACCATTCGACGTGAGAATCCCCTTCAAACGCCAGAATATGGGTTGCCAGACGGTCAAGGAACCAGCGGTCATGGGTAATGACCACGGCACAACCGGGGAATTCACCCAGAGCCTCTTCCAGCGCACGCAGGGTATCGACGTCCAGATCGTTGGTCGGTTCGTCCAGCAGCAGCACGTTGCTTTCCTGCCGCAGCATCTTGGCCAGATGCACGCGGTTGCGCTCACCACCCGAGAGAATACCGACCTTTTTCTGCTGGTCAGATCCTTTGAAGTTGAACGCGCCCACATAAGCGCGGGAAGGCACTGCCCGTTTACCGAGATAGATCACATCCGTGCCGCCGGAAATTTCTTCCCACACGGTCTTGTTCGGGTCCAGATCATCGCGGGACTGGTCAACATAGCCCAGCTTTACAGTCTCGCCGATTTTCAGCTCACCCGCATCCGGCTTTTCTGCGCCGACAATCATCTTGAACAGGGTGGATTTACCGGCACCGTTCGGGCCGATCACCCCCACAATCCCACCCGGCGGCAGCTTGAAGCTGAGATCATCAATCAGCAGACGATCGCCAAAGCCTTTGCTGAGGTGGTCGGCCTCAATCACCGTGCCACCCAGACGCGGGCCGGGGGCAATAACAATGTCCGCCACCCCGTTCTGCTTTTCAGCACTCTGGGCCAGCATTTCCTCATACCGCGCAATACGGGATTTGCTCTTGGCCTGACGCGCCTTGGGGCTGGAGCCAATCCACTCCTGCTCGGCAGCCAGCGCACGCTGGCGGGCACTTTCTTCCTTTTCTTCCTGCGCCAGACGCTTGCGCTTCTGCTCCAGCCAGGAGGAATAGTTGCCTTCAAACGGAATACCGCGCCCGCGCTCGATTTCCAGAATCCAGTTAGTCACATTGTCCAGGAAGTAACGGTCATGGGTAATGACCATCACGGTACCCGGATAATCGTGCAGCGTCTTTTCCAGCCATGCCACGCTTTCTGCGTCCAGATGGTTGGTCGGTTCGTCCAGCAGCAGAATGTCGGGCTTTTCAATCAGCAGGCGGCACAGCGCCACGCGGCGGCGTTCCCCGCCGGAAAGCTTGTCTACGGGGCTGTCAGCAGGCGGGCAGCGCAGGGCGTCCAGCGCGATTTCCAGCTTGCGGTCCAGCTCCCAGCCATCGCCTGCGTCAATTTTTTCCTGCAGATCAGCCTGTTCGGCCAGCAGGGTGTTCATTTCCTCATCGCTCATCGGCTCGGCGAAGCGCATGGAAATTTCGTTAAAACGATCCACGGCCTTTTTCAGGTCACCAAAGCCCAGAGCCACGTTTTCGCCAACCGTCAGCTTGGGGTCGAGCTGGGGCTCCTGCTCCAGATAGCCCACGCGTACGCCTTCGGCGGCCCAGGCTTCCCCGCCATATTCCTTATCAATCCCGGCCATGATCTTGAGCAGCGTGGATTTACCCGCGCCGTTCACGCCCAGAACGCCGATTTTCACACCCGGCAGGAAGGACAGCGTAATGCCTTTAAAGACCTCACGCCCACCCGGATAGGACTTGGTCAGGTCCTTCATCACATAGACGTATTGATAAGATGCCATGAGATGACCTCCGTGAAGTGGACTGGTAAGAACCGTCGGATGGACGAGATAAGGCGAAAACGCCTGCGCCCGGCAGGACTTGAACCCGCAACCAAGCCGTTATGAGCGGCCCGCTCTAACCAATTGAGCTACGGGCGCGCAGGCGGCTTCCTGATTACGCAATCACACACATTTGGCAAGGGTGCAGAGCCGGAAAAACCACCCCGACAGCCGTTATCCTGTTACGACTTGGCAAGTTGCAGCGTGACAGATAGGGTCTGCCCATCCGTATTTTTAGTGCTGGAGCAGCCCTTATGGACGTCTCAAAACTTTCCCCCGGCAAAGACGTGCCGTTCGATATCAACGTTGTTATTGAAATCCCGCAGGGATCTTCCGTTAAATACGAGATCGACAAGGAAAGCGGTGCCCTGTTTGTAGACCGCTTCCTGTTTACGCCCATGGCGTACCCGACGGCTTACGGCTTTATCCCCGGCACGCTGGCTGCCGATGGGGACCCGACGGACGCACTGGTGCTGACCCCGACGGACGTGGTCCCCGGCTCCGTGATTCGCGCCCGTCCCATCGGGGTGCTGAAAATGGAAGACGAATCCGGTCAGGACGAAAAAATCATCTGCGTCCCGCATGACAAGATTCACCCGCTGTACAGCAAGGTGCAGACGGTAGACGACCTTCCGGAAATCACCGTGAAAGCCATTGAACACTTCTTCACCCGCTACAAGGATCTGGAACCCGGCAAATGGGTAAAGGTCACCGGCTGGGGCACGAAGGAAGAAGCAGGCGAGTTCATCCGCAATGCTCTGACAGCAGGCAGCAAATAATCCAGCCTTTCCCTCCGGGGGCTTCGCAGCCCGCAGAAGAGGAAAACGGGATTGTTTCAGACCGGAGGCCGCCGACTGGCAGCCTCCGGTTTTTTTATGCGCGGAAACACCCCAATCCCACACTCAAGGTGTGAAATATCTTCCTGAAATATAGGATTATCAAAGCACCACTATGAGGCGAGTCTTCAGGCACCCCGCATCCTGAAAAGACACGGCTCACCACATGACGACTCTCCAGCGCCAGACACCACACACCACCCTGCCCCGGCAGCCCGTGCTGTTTCTGCCGCATGGCGGCGGCCCGTGCTTTTTTATGGACTGGCCGGAAACATGGGACCACATGGCGGCTTTCCTGCGGGACGTTAGCCAGACGCTCCCGCAAAAACCGGATGCCATTCTGGTAGTCTCCGGTCATTGGGAAACAGCGGTTCCAACCGTCACCACGGCTGCCCAGCCGCCGCTGATTTATGACTATTACGGCTTTCCACCCCATACCTATCATCTGCGCTACCCCGCGCCGGGCTCCCCGGCGCTGGCGGCACAGGTGCAGGCATTGCTGACCGCTGCGGGAATTCCCAACGCGGCAGATGCGGAACGTGGGCTGGACCACGGGGTTTTCATCCCCTTCATGCTCGCGTTTGAAGCCGCAGATATCCCGGTTGTGGAACTGTCCCTCCAGAACACACTGGACCCGGCGGCGCATCTGCGGATCGGGCAGGCACTGGCCCCGCTGCGGGACCAGAATGTGCTGCTTGTGGGCACAGGCCTGACGTACCACAATCTGCGGCATTTTATGGGAGAAGACCCGCAATCCGACGCGGCTTCTCACACGTTTGACGCATGGCTTACCGCCGCCATCTGCGCGCCGGAAGCCGAACGCACCGCGGCGCTGACACACTGGGAAACCGCACCCGCCGCCCGCATCTGCCACCCCAGAGAGGAGCATCTGCTCCCCCTGATGGTCGCAGCCGGGGCCGCAGGAGCAGACTCTGGCGTTCAGATCTACCGGGACACCGTGATGGGCAAAGCCCTTTCCGGCTTCCGGTTTGGTTAGCCCGCACTCGTTTAAATGGCAGAATTTTCAGAACGCCTCCCCTCTGCCCGCGTTTCTGACCTGCCTTTTCACTCCCTCTTAAAAAACAGGATCACCTTACTCATGCGTACTCTGTCATTCGCTTCCGCTTTTTCCGCTCTGGGTCTTGTGGCTGCTCTGTCCACAGCGCAGGCCGCCACCGCCCCGCAGGATGTGCAGGCAGGCACCTATCAGGTTGAAACCTCCCACACGCAGGTCACATTCTCCCTGCTGCATTTCGGCTTTACCGAATATTCCGGCCTTTTTTCCGGGGCGACCGGCTCCCTCACCTACGACCCGGCACATCCGGCCGCTTCAAAACTGAACGTCTCCATCCCGGTTGCAAGTGTGCAGACCACCAGCGCGAAACTGACGGATGAACTGCACGGGGCTGACTGGTTTGACGCCGCCCGCTACCCGGCAGCCACGTTCGTATCCACCAAAGTTGTCCCGACCAGCGCTGGCACAGCCGATGTGACGGGCAACTTCACGCTGCACGGCATTACAAAGCCCCTCACCCTGCACGTACGTTACGTCGGTGCCGGTATCAACCCGATGGATAAAGCCTACACCGTTGGCTTTCAGGCGACCGGCACCTTGAAACGCAGCACCTTTGGCGTAAAAACCTACGTGCCGATGGTGGGGGATGACGTCACCCTCTCCATCGCCGGTGCGTTTGAAAAACAGAACTGAGACTCATCCCCTCACCCCTCTGCGCCCGTGCAGACCGGAGGCTTCCAAAATGGAGGCCTCCACCCAACTCTCCGCCCTAAAAATATAAAGCCTCCAATATGTTATTGAGGATCAGCGTCTCCCACAGCGAGCAGACACAGGGCCTGCAAAAAAAATTTCATAATGCGTTATTTTTTTTCGCGATGCCCGGTTGTCAAAGCTGAAAACATCGCTATAAGACGCGACATACCGACGCACACCACGGGTGAGCGTCTGGATTGCGGGTGTAGCTCAGTTGGTTAGAGCGCCGGCCTGTCACGCCGGAGGTCGCGGGTTCGAGCCCCGTCACTCGCGCCACTTTCCTTTAAAAATTCGTTTTCAAGAAAGTGGCGCGTGTCCCTCACGCTCCCATTGCGACTTCCCCAAAACAAATCCGGTGCGACGTTGATTTTCGCACTTACGCGGAATCGTCACAGCGCTCTTGCCGAACCAGCTTGGCGCAGGCCGTTCCTGATTTTCCTTACAAAAAATCCGGCCCCTGCGGGTTTGAACACCCCACAGAAGCCGGACTTGAAATACCGCATTCAAGGCATGCGGCCAGCCTGATCTGGAGAAGAGCGTTAGTCGCCGAGCGCTTCCGCTGCTTCCAGCGTAACCGCCACAGCATGGACCGTGGAGGCAATACGCACCGCAGTCTGCACAGCTTCGGCTCCAAGGGCATCCCGCACAATTTTTTCATGGCTGGTCACACACAGACCACATCCATTGATTGCTGACACAGCGAGAGACCACAGCTCGAAATCTATTTTTTCCACACCGGGGCGACCAATAACGCTCATGCGCAGTTGCGCGGGCATTTTCTCATAGTCACCGCCCGCCATGTGCACAAAGCGGTAGTAGATATTGTTCATGCCCATAATGGCCGCGGCAGATTTGGCAGCGCTGAGCGCTTCGGGCGTCAGCTTATCGGCAAATTCAGCAACAATCGCCTTCGTCACCGCATCATTGCGGGAGGCAATGGCGGACGCCACAAATGTTCCGGCAAGCTGCTGGGGTGTGAGGGTCACATCATTCGCAAGAGACCCGAGATTCAGCCTCAGATCCTTTGCATAATCGGGAATACGATCCTTCAGAGCATCGATCGACATCAGTTTATCCGTATGAAAAGGGGAGGAATGGCGCTCTTGCGCGCCGCAGACGGGCTGAACCCGGTCTGGGAAGAGACCGTCTGGCCCGACGGGACAGCCCCTCGGGACGCCCCCAGCGGAGCGCCCTTAGGGCCAGACGGAAGCCGTCAGGATCAGACTTTGATAAAGTCGTCGCCCTTTTTCCAGTTACAGGGGCACAGCTCATCGCTCTGCAGCCCGTCCAGAATACGCACGATTTCCTGCGGGTTACGGCCAACGGACAGATCGTTGACAGAGACGTGACGGATCACACCCTGCGGGTCCACAACAAAGGTCGCGCGCAGTGCAACACCTGCCTCTTTGTGCATAACGCCCGTGCCTTCGGTCAGCTCGCGCTTGATGTCAGCCAGCATTGCAATCGGCAGATCTTTCAGATCGGCATTGTGCAGGCGCCAGTTGAGGTGCACGAATTCGCTGTCGATGGACACGCCGTACACAACGGCATCACGGTCAGCAAACTCTTTGGACAGTTTGCCAAATGCCACGATTTCCGTCGGGCAGACAAACGTGAAGTCTTTCGGCCAGAAGAAGACAATTTTCCACTTCCCAGCGTCGGACTTGTCAGAAATCTGGACGAAATCGCCCTTAAGGCCTTCGGGGCCACCGGGAACGGCGGTCAGATCAAAGCTCGGAAACTTATCGCCAACGGTCAGCATAAGCTTGCTCCTTCTTGGGTTGCTTAACAGCTCCGACGGCACACAATACCGTCGTCGGGCATTATCTATGGCGCGGCGCGTCCATTCATGCCAATGAATATTTTATATCAAAACAATCGGAATGATCGATTACCCCTGCAAGGGCGTTTCAAAAATAAGATCATCCCAGACATGCTTTAACAGCCCTTGAAAAGACCGAGGTTCCACCGTGCTTCCCCTCCCCTCCGCCCAGCAACTGCGCTACCTGATCGCACTGTCTGAACTGCGCCACTTCGGGCGGGCGGCAGCGGCCTGCGCGGTCACGCAATCCACCCTGTCCGCAGGCATTATGGCGCTGGAACGCCAGCTCGACTCCCAGTTGCTGGACCGCACGGTTGGCAAAAAGGTTGTGTTCACGCCGCTGGGGCATGAAATCGCCCTCAAGGGGCGGCAGGCGCTGGAAGCACTGGAAGCCGTCCCGCAGCTTGCCGTTGCCGCGCGCACCCCGCTGACCGGCCCCCTGCGGCTGGGGGTGATCCCGACCATCGGCCCGTTCCTGATAGAACCGCTGGTCAAAATCATCCGCACGCGCTTCCCGCAACTCACCCTGTCCATTGCGGAAGACACAACCGAGCATCTGCTGGAAAAACTGGGGATCGGGCGGCTGGATATGCTGGCTCTGGCCATGCCCTGCCTGTGTGACACAGCGGAGACCATGCCTCTCTGGCGTGACCCGTTTCACGTTATCATGCCCGAGGACCATCCTCTGGCGCGGCTGAACCATGTGCCGGTGGAACGGCTGGCGGACCAGCGCATGATTATGATGGAAGATGGCCACTGCCTGCGGGAGCAGACACTCGCGGTCTGCCGTCAGGGCCGGGAATGGCACGGCACGGAAGGGGAGAGCGACTCCACCTTCTCCGCCACATCCCTGCACACCATGGCGGAAATGGTCGGGCTGGGGCTTGGTATTGGCGTGATGCCGCTTCTGGCACTGGAAGGCGGGATTCTGCGCGGACATCCGGTAATCAGCCGCCCGCTTTCCGGTGGCCCTGTGTGGCGGACCATCGGGCTGGGCTGGCGGCCCCGTTCCCCCCGCTCGGACGATTTCAGAACACTGGCCAGCGCCTTTTCCAGTCTGGCGCCCCACCCGGCACCGCTTCAGGACTGACGGAGTATTTGAACAGACACATGAGTTTGCTGTAAAATCGCACCGGAACAAAACAATTTGTGGCCCTTTTCCGTGGAAAACATTGACTCGTACTGGCGGGGCCGGTATGTGCCGACACACCTTATTTCAATTCTTGAGCATCGGCGGAGAAAAGCGGGCCATGAAAATCAGAAACAGCCTGAAATCAGCCAAGGTGCGCGATAAAGATTGCCGTGTCGTACGGCGTCGCGGCCGGGTTTATGTCATCAACAAGAAGAACCCGCGCATGAAGGCTCGTCAGGGCTGATTTATGCAGGGTCCGGCCTTTCCCGGCTGGCTTCTGACGCATGATATGCGTGCAACCCGCTTTTCCGGTTTTCGGAGAAGCGGGTTTTTGCGTTCTGGTGCTCTGATCACTCTCAGCCTGCTGACAAGCCTCTCCTCCGCCGGACTGGCCCGCGCACAGACTCAGCACGCCCTCCCCGGACAAGGGGGGCACCCGCACGGCAAAGCGCCGCCTGCGCCACACGCTGCCCAGACCGCACCGGCTCAGACTACACCAACGTCGCCCGCTACTTCCCCGACGCTCAGGACGCCACCTTCCCCCGGCTCTCCCGCTACACCACCCCAAACATCTGCCGTCTCTCCAACGGGCGGCCCGGCCACCTCTGCACCATCCGGGACAAAAGCACCCTCCGCCACGCCCCATAAAAAGCTGACACGCCCGCAGCAGATTGCAGCCCTTGCCGACCAGCTGGCTCAGGCAAAAACGCCAGAAGATGCGCAGGCGCTGGAAGACCGTCTGGAAGCATTACGCGCCGCCGGACTATCCCCCACCACGCAGCTCCTGCTGCGCCGGGCGCAGAAAGATAGTCAGGCGGACAAACCGGATGAGGCCGTGGACGATCTGAGCGACGCACTGGCGCTCCAGCCAGACAGCGCCATTCTGTGGCGCACACGCGCTCAGACACGCCTTGCCGCAGGCGATTTCAACGCCGCCGTGACCGATCTGGGAGAAGCCCTGCAACGCGACGGGCGGGACGCCAAAAGCTGGGGTTTGCTTTCTACTGTGGAAGAGCAGAGGAAAGACGACCCGGCAGCGCTCAAAGCCTGGCAGAAGGTGCTGGAGCTCAACCCGATGGCGGATAAAAATCACAAGCGTCTGGATGCCCTGCACATCAAAGCGTTCGGGCAGCCCACGTAAGGCTGCCCGCAAACACGCTTACGCCTGCCGGTTTTCAATCAGGCTTTTACGGATTGCGCGGCCCCGCTGAATACGGTCCACAATATAGTCCTCATCGCCCCAGCGGATCGCGCGCGCCATGGCCTGTGCGTCTTCCATAAAGCGCGCCAGCATTTCCAGCAGCGCCTCGCGGTTAGACAGAAACACATCCCGCCACATGATGGGGTCTGACGCGGCAATACGGGTGAAGTCCCGGAAGCCGGATGCAGCAAAATCCAGCACTTCAGACCGTGTTTCGTCGGCCAGATCATCCGCCGTGCCGCAGATGGTAAAGGCCAGAAGATGCGGCAGATGGCTGACAATTGCGCAAACACGGTCATGGTGCGCAGGCGTCATTTCCCGCAGACGGGCCCCGCAGCGCTCCCACAAGGCGCGCACAGCGCTCAACGCTTCAGGTGGCGTCCCGTCCAGAGGCGTCAGCAGACACCAGCGATCTTCAAACAGGGTCGCAAACCCGGCATCCGGCCCGGAATATTCCGTGCCCGCCATAGGGTGCGCGGGCACATAGGCCACATCCGGGCGCAGGAACG
>VNJZ01013344.1:0-11472 GCA_008042795.1 Drosophila asahinai
ATAACCAGTCAACATAACCCTCCCCTAACTAAACTATCTTAGGGCTGCTGCCCCTAAACACACAAACTAACACATCTGTACATAACACACATTCACCTCTGAATACAAATTGTATATAAACAGTAGATTTAGATTAGATTTAAGCAGCAAAGATCACGTACCAAAATAAAATTAATGTAAATGTAATCTAGAGAGAGAGAGAGTGTTTGTGGACATATCCGGAGCATTTAACAACGTCAAGACAGATGCAATAATGGAACGCCTAGATGCGACCAGCACGCATCCTGCAATCAACCTCTGGATAAGGAACTTTCTAGTTGTAGGGGGGTACAATCCGATTGGGGCACAGCTTCCATTGTGAAGTTCTGTGGAGTTCTGTCGCCCCTCCTATGGAATATGGTGGTGGACGACCTAATCAAGAGATTCGAAAGGAAAGCCCCAAAAATAACAGCTTATGCCGACGACATAAGCATAATTATTACGGGAGTCTGTCCATCGACTCTCAGCTCTATCATGGAATTAACACTTAGGGAGATATGTGAGTGAGCGGAGAAGTTAGGACTCAGTAACAACGCGGACAAGACGGACCTCATTCTCTTTACCAAGAGATACAAGGTACCGCTATGGATCCCCCCGAAAGTCAACTCAACCAGGCTGACCCCGAAACACAAGTCAAATACCTCGGCATAGTACTGGACAGCAAGCTAGCATTGAAACCCAATATAATGTAGAGGTTGAAAAAGGCCACCTTAGCGCTATACGCATCCAAGAAGATGCTTAGCTACACATGGGGCCTATCACCCGCTCTTATAAATTGGATTTACATATCGGTGGTGCGTCCGACTCTGCTATATTGAGTCTTAGTGTGGTGGCAGGCCACGGAAAAGAGGATGTACAACAGCCTTATAGAGAAAACTCAGCGGCAGACACTGCTCTGCATATCAGGGGCGCTGAAGTCTCCCCAACAAAAGCGCTCGAAACTATATTCGGAATCGACCCCATAGATATCCATGCGCAACTTACTGCAGAAAAGGCAGCACAACGCTCAGTTGCAGCAGGAAATATGTCGCTACAAGGATTCGGGCACAGTTCAAATGGTCGTGACATGATCAGTATATCTGACTACATGATACCCAGAACTTACCCGGATGTCAAAACATCAGCATTCATGGGACCAGACAACTGGAAAAGCTGTCAGCACCATAATGAACACCTTAACATTTACACCGACGGCTCTAAGATGGAAGGATGAGTAGGAGCGGGCATATATTGTACAGACCCTGAGATAAGACAGTCATATAAGCTTCCGAGCCAATGCAGCATATTCCAGGCAAAAGTCTTTGCCATGTGCAGATGTGCACAATTCCCTTTAAAATTATTGTTGCATTGCCATCATGTGATCGTCGACAACATTTTCCCCGCCTCCCTGGCGCCTAAATTTCAGTGGCATTGTTTTTGTTAAACTTCACGGATCGCTGAGCGCGAGCATCGACCGTCTGTGTCGACTTTCTGGCGCCTAAAGGCCCTTCCTTGGTTTAGAAATAACAAAAAAACATACAAGAACTGGCTATCACAACACATTTTGCATTTTGGGTCACCAAATACATCAAAAATATTCGCCTTCAAAAACTCAAGATCAGGTGTAAATTTTCGCAAACGCTTAAGAAAATGAAACATTCTTAGATGATCTAACACAATAAACACTCCTACCTATTCTTATAACATGCCCAAATTAAACCTAATTTTCAGTCCTAGCTAAAACGAAAGCTCTTCCTTTGGATCTTCAACGTGTCAAGCCTGTTTATTCGCCAGGTCCCAATGAAACACCAGGCTGTGCGCTTAGGTATTGTGCCGAGGCCCTGTGCAGTCCCCTTCTAAAAATGTTTCGTCATTCCTCTCCACAAAAAAGGTAGCAAGGCGGATGCTAATTACTATAGAGGAATCTCTAAGTTGTCAGTAATTACTCCCCATTTGCAGCACCTGTGTATATCAGTAATTTATCCATGTCAACATGGATTTGTTTAACGAAGATCAACGACAACTAACCTTCTGGAGCTCACTTTTTTCAATATAAGGTGTTTTCCACAAAATTTACGGACTGATGTGATCTTTACTGATTTCAGTAAAGCATTTGACTCCGTAAATCATTCCCTTCCTGTTAGGAAACTCGACTTAATGGGTTTTCCTGTCGATCTTCTTAGGTGGATCTCAAGTTATCTGAATGGAAGGACGCAAAGGGTTCTCTTTAAAAACAACTTGTCGAATGTTCTCCGGGTAACCTCTGGTGTCCCGCAAGGGAGCTACTTATTGCCCGACTTGCCCAAAGTTTTGACTAACTGAAGAGTACTCATGTACACTGATGACGTTAAACCTTGCGTGCAATATAAGAACGGCGTTAGCCAGTCGGATTTACTAACAGATCTTAATAACTTTCAAAAATTGTGTACTGCACTTATTAAACCTAAATGGCTTAAAATGCAAGCTGGTGACATTCACACGTGTCTCTCCCAAGCTTGCGACCTATACGCTGAACTGCTGCTCTCTGGAAAGAATCACTCTGATTGACGATTTGGGTATCCGCCTAGATTCTAAACTGGAGTTTATTGATCATATTTCGTCCATTGTAAATAAAGCCAGGGGTGTGCTTGGATTTATTAAACCGTGGTCGAAATAATTCGATGACATCTAGACCACGAAGAATTTATAAATTTCTTTAGTTCGTCCTATTTTAGAATAGGGATCTTGCGTTTGGAGTCCCCAGTGCGACGTCCACAGCAAACGCATTGAGTCAGTTCAAAAGAACTTTTTACTTTTCGCTCTTCATGTCTTAAACTGGGATGCAAACCTTAGGTTGCCATTATATTTTAGTAGACTTCTTCTAATTAACGTACTTTCCTTAACAAACCGTAGAACGATTCTAGGCATTGTCTTTATGTATAACCTGATCCGTGGTGACGTGGAAAGCACCGATCTTTTGGGGCAGTTGAATTTCCACGTACCATGTAGAACCACCAGATCCTACTTGCCTTTAGTTTTTCACCACTGTAGAAGCTCGTATGAAATGCATGAACCCTCTAGAGTATTATGTGCAAATTAAATTGATTTGTACAAAATTTCCCCATCTGTAATTAGCCTTCCTAAACTAAAAACATTAATCTTAACCCACCTTGTACACATGCAAGATAGCAATCGAGCTGCCTGATAGTATTCTTTATTCCTCGCATTCCTTTACCTACACTTTTCTTTCGCGCCTTTTAACACCTATTAACCCTAACAAGCACGTGCTTGATTTCGATGGGCCACTTGAGTGTACTGACAGTAGTGCATCAACGTCCAACGTTCCCATAGGTGGTTTCAGTGTGATGTTTGGGACTTATGATTGTTTACAAACATTGCATCGCTTAATAAATTCTCTTACTTCTATTGCCATGCTTGGCCAATAAAAATTTCTGCGAAGTCTTTCTAAGGTTTTTCCTATACCTCCATGTGCACTTTAAGGTGGTAAATGAGCATTTTCTATAACTGATTTCGTCAATGCTGAAGGTACCCATAGCTTCCAGCAGTTTGACTCGGATACGCCGTCGCTATAGAATTGATTTCTACGATATATGTACTGATCAATAACTTTCAGGTCTGGTAAAATCTAAATTTTGATTCTCCAGTATAACATTTTTTCTGCAAAACGTAGTCATTAAACCAAAAGTGTGGTGAGTCTAAATCAAGTTCATTGATTTCCTTGACCGGCAATCGCAAGAGCGCGTCAGGTAATATATTTAGACTTTATTTTCGGTGTTCAATGTCAAAGGTATAATGTAGTAATTTTAACGCCCATCTAGCTAAACGACAGTTGAGATCAGTTTGGCGCATTAACCATTTTAAGCTAGCATGATCCGTAATAACTTTAAATTCTAGTCCTTCTATATCCTCTAAATTTTTATATTCTTAATATAGCTCCCAAACATTCTCTTTTTGTAACACCAAATTTTTGCTGAGACTGGTTTAACTTATGCGAGAAAAATGCAATAGGTCTCTCTATGTTGTCGTCATCAGTTGAGCAAGAACACCACCAATTCCTGTTTTCGAAGCATTGCATTGAATGATAAAGGGCTTCTCGAAATTTGGTGTCACTAGAATGATGCTAAGCCTCTTCAAATGCTTGATTAGCCTCATCTGTCCATTTAAGGTCTTTGGCCTTTTTAGTTAAGTCTGTGAGAGGTATTGTTATTGTTGCTTAATTTTCCAGAAATCTACGATACCTACCCACACAACTTAAGAATTTACGCAATTCTTTAACAGATCTGGGAGGAATTAAGTCTCTTATTGCTGACACCCTTTTTGGATCTACCTTAATGCAACCGTTCCCTATTACATGTCATGATATCGAACTTCAGGAACGCACCATTTGCATTTTTCTAAATTTGACGTCTAACCTGCATTTTGAAAAACTTCAGCCATTACTTTGAAAAGACTTATGTGCGGAGAAAATGTTTCACTAACCAATATTAAGTAGTCTAGGTAAACAAATACTAGGCTCTTAAGATCACATTGTTTGCGCTGCATTAGTTAAACCAAAAGGCATTTCCTTAAATCTGTACAATGCACATTGGCCCAGCGAGCCGATTTTTCGACGAAAATTCAAATTTTTCATAGAAAGTAAACCTTTTTAATAATAAAATTTGAATAGTAAATACTTTGACTAAAATGAATCAAAAGATTTTAATTGTTTTGATACATCTCTGAAATTTTAGCAGCCCTTCAAAGTCAGCTGTTTGATTGCATGCGTGCGAAACTAAAAAGCGCGGGAAAGATTTTGTTTACTTACGAGCGTGCCAAAATTGTTGTGGTTTAAAATTACTAAATTACTAAAGTACTAAAATTATGGAAAAGAAAGCCAAAGGTATGTAGAATATTTGTATTAAAAAAGTCTTTGTTCATGTTTGATAATGTGTTCTTTGTGTGCGTTTATTGGTGTTGTCCAAAAGTAGAAAAAAGCTATCCTGCTAACCCGTCTGTTGTAGATTATAACAAATTTTGTGCCAACTTGTGCCAAAAAGTAACTATGTGTCATTAAAGTGCAAAGTGTATATATACTAATTTTATAAAGCTTTTTTGCTCCATTTTGCACCGATATGTATAAATTCCACATATTGTAGCTGTGGTTGAGTTCGCCTATGAGCAACTGCTTGATATCTACATACAAAACAATCGTAGCGCATCTTCCGTTTCGAGTTGGATTTATGATGAACTGAAAGAATTCGACTTAAGCACGGAGAAAAAGGATGAAATCAACACCAAAGTAAGAAGCTTTCACCTTTACATACATAAGAACTTGGCAAAATGTAACAGAAGTATGACCAGATTTAAGACATAGCCATATTGAACAGAAGCCATTCGGTATGCTTTAACATTAAGTTCATTCTTTTCTTCAAATCCAAAGCCGTCAACATTAAGACCAGTTGGACGCCCACCCATTGAATATGTTAACGCCAGTCCCCGTCAGAAGAAAAAGTTGGCATCCGATTTAGCTGTTAATCAGGGTCACAACACATCTCTTCTTGTGCATGCCGCCGCAATGTCGGCCGAAAAAACGAACGAGAAACATACAGCCCTTGTGTTAAAAAATACATTCCTTACTCCGAGTGACCCCAAAAGGGCTAGAAACAATTTTTTTACTCAGAAAAATTACTCGGTTCGACTAACGCAGGATGAAGCTTTAGCATATCTGCTTGAAAATTCATTGACTAAAAGTCAGTACAACTTTCGCGAGCTCAGCATTTCCCGATCTTGTGAACTTTTTCTGCTTACAACAAAGTCAGAGAAGCTAAGTCAAAATGTAGACCTTTTGATATTAATGTAACTGTTCACACATGTACACGTATATATATAAATATATGTTTGTCTTTAACAAATCAATGCAGCTGTACGCTGCTTAGCGCATGTGCGCATGACTCTAAACATAGCGGCAGGTTGAGCGTAACACAAATAATGCAATGTAAGCTGAACCACTGCGCGGGATCTCAGCATATCTTTAAATATAGCGGCCAAATGGGCCCAACACAAAACACTTGACTATTTGTATATGTAATTTGAATCCATGCGTGGGATCCACGAATTTTGTGTTCACCCCTGTCGCACTAAAGAATGTATCCAATGTTAGGGTTAAACAAACCACTGCGTTGGTCTAGCGATAAGACTAGTATTAAGAATCTCATGACCGCTACGTAAGCGCGGACTTTGAAATAAAGAATCAGTTTGAAATATCAACTCAAGAAATTTAGACGTTTGCTTTATTTGCAGCCTCTCTCACAGTAACCGAGTCAGTTGCTGAAGTTCCGCTGCAAAGTCTTCTAGACCACACTAGTTGCTGTATAATTCAAAAGCAAGAAGATATATTTAAGCAGCTTGGCAATACTTTAAGTCTGACCCTTATTGCAAGCTATGGATTTGACGGAACAACCGGACAAAGCAGCTATAAGCAACACTTTTTTGGTTGTGATTCATTGCTTTCTGATGACTCGCTTTCCGTGACAACAAAATGTAATTGTATGTATGTATGAAATGTATTTTAGATGAATCGTACTCCTCAGTCAATTAGATTTTGTAGATCAGTCAAGCTTGAGTTTGTTAAAGAGACAAAAGACCATATTCTTGATGAAAAAAAAAATTTGGATAGTCAAATAAAAGATTTGTCTTCATATGTCTGCTCCGTTGTAAGTGGAAAATCAATATCAGTTAAATATGATCTTCAAATGACACTTTTAGATGGAAAGGTTTCAAACATTTTGACTGAAACCAAATCTTGCCAATTGTGTTCGATACGTGGAGCGAGTCCAAAAGTCTTCATGGAAAAAGCTGAAATAGACTCACCAAAATTTAAGCCAAGACATGAAGCATTAAAATATGGCATAAGTCCTTTACATGGTTGGATTCGATTTTTTGAATTCGTTTTTAAAATTGCATATAGACTGAATCTTAACAAATGGCAAGTGAGAGATGAAAATGGAAAAAAAGAAATGGCGAAACAAAAAAAGAGGATTCAGTAGCAGATGTGGAATGCTATGGCCTTACATGTGGATAAGCCTAAGCAGAATGGCAATGGAAATACCAACGACTGCAATACAGCAAGGAGGGCGTTTGCACAACCTAAGCTACTAGCTGAAATCTTAGGTCTTGATGAATTTCTCATAGCATATTTAAACAATATTTTATTTGTTATTTCTTGCCACCTACCAATTGATCCAATAAAATTGAAAAAATATTGTCAGAAAACCATAACACTATATATGTCTTTGTATCCATGGTTTCCAATGTCGGCAACAGTCCATAAAGTGTTAATGCACGGCTACCAAATAATAGAAGCATCAATCCTTCCACTAGGTGTTCTCGGCGAGAACGCCTCAGGGGCTCGCAACAAATACTATAAGAGTGACAGGAGGTTACATGCTCAAAAGAGTTCACGGCAGAACAACATGGCAGACGTTTTCCACAGAGCAATGGATTCCTCAGATCGTCTTGTGTCGAGCAGCTATCTAACAAAAAGATTGGTTCAGCAAAATAAACTACCCCTACCAGCAGACGTAATAAAACTTTTGGAATCACCAAACTTGCTATATTCTTGTAACATGAACAATAATAACAATGTTCCCGATTTTAATACTAGCAATAGTGATAGTGATATGGGCGGCTAGGGAAGACGTGGTCAAATCGGTCTGAAACTTAGACATATTTTTATGTGCATCGACACTATCATATGTACCAAATTTGAAGAACCTAGAACTTTAATTTTCGTCGAAAAATCGGCTCGCTGGCCCAATGTGCAACGGTCGATTTGGTACAGTGAATGCTTTAGGTCTCTACAAGTTTCCTTTAAGGTTTAAAGAGGTTATGAACTTTGCTTAAGGTAGTCTTGATAAGATTCCGTTAATTTTCGGTTGTGGATACGCATCTTTAACAGTTACTGCGTTCACTTTGCGAGAGTCAATGCATATTCGAAACTTTTCACCTTCCTGTACTACAGCTACAGGGCTCCTCCATGAACAAGTTGGATGTGCGGTTTCGATCACTCCCAATTTGATCATATCACCAATCTCTGAGTGTATTTGATGGTGATACTGAAAAATATCTCTGTTTAATAGGCTTTGCTTCTGAAATAATTTCAATCGCGTGGTCTGAAATTGATGTTTTTCCTAAGCCATCCGTATAAAAATCTGGAAACCGTGCTATAACTTATGTCATTTTTTGTCGCTGTTCAAAATCTAAAGTGTCTGGCAAGTTGAGTTCGCTAACGTATATTGAATGGTTTAGTTGACTCATCAATCCAAAGGTATACCAAAAATCAATTCCCAGATAAAGGTATTTTTTTTGTTAGAATTTTAGATTGATTTCAAAAAGTAACTTCAGTTTTAATAGCACCAAGAATATTGTATTGTGGACCTCCTTCGGTTTCTACTAGTGAATTGCTAACTTTGAAATCCTTATTATTGTTTAAATAATCTTTTGCTGCTTGACCACTTAAACACAATGCTCCTGAGTCTAATAATCCGCCATAAATCTTACAAAAAATTCTTTTTTTTATGAATTGTCTAATATCCTTTTATTTATGAAGGATTGCATCTAAACTAACCGTCAAACTTTGCGATTGATCCTTAACTTTTTTAAAAAAGTTGTACAATCGTAAAAACTTTCGCTTAGGATTGTGTTTAAGGATTGGTTTCCGGACTTTTTTATTATTTCTTAATCGAACATGATATTGTATTATAAGATATAATTTTCCCTTTGTGGCATATTGTCCTAAATGTGTAGATTTAATATACTTTGGCGAAAGATGAGTTAAGTCCTCCGATTAAATCAGTTTTTATACCCGGTACCCATAGGGTACAAGGGTATTATGAGATAGTGCCAACCGAGAATGTATGTAACTGGCAGATGGATCAAGGCTTGATCAGCATCACCAGCCGAATCGATTTAGCCATGTCCGTCTGTCCGTCTGTCCGTCCGTGTGAAACAACAGATCTCAGAGACTATAAGAGCTAGAGTTACCAAATTAAGTGACAACATTGGAATCTGTTGCACGCAGATCAAGTTTGTTTTAAATTTGGCAACGTCCACTTCCGCCGTCAAAAATCATAAAAAACGTAAAAGAGGCTATACTCGTTATTTTCGGGTTAAAGTTAATAGATAAAATAAATAAGCGTTAAATAACGGACGTTTTCTGAAAATTTCAGTAAGATCGGATGATAAACATGCGAGATATTAGCAATAAGGTTAGAATTTTAACACATTCCCCTAAGGCACTGCTGTTGCTGTTGCAAGCTGGCGCATTCGAGCCTTGGCCGCGCGATATAATGGCGCCAACTGCAGAAGAAATGACAAAGAAATAGAGCAAAAAATAACATAATTTATTTTTGGCTTCGAGAGGCGATTTATTTTTAGAAATATCTAAGTAGAGTATGATAATGTATGTACAATTTTAAATTGCCTTTTAGTGTAAAGCACAAACGTTTAGGTACCGGGAATCTCACAGTCGTGCACTCTCGACTGTAGCTTTCTTACTTTAATTTAAATTGAAAACAAACACAGCTGAAAGTGTGTCCGTTTGACCGTTTCGTATGGATTTTCGGTGAACACCATAAAACCGGTCACACTAGAAATATGAAACCCTTTTAGCTAGCTAAGGGTTAGCGTTGTTGAATATTGGGCTTAAGCTAAACCCACTTTTGCCAACTGCGCAATATCTCCTCCTAAAGTTTTATCTGCTAGATCGAAAATTCATGGTTGAAGTGAGATGAGAAAGGTCTACTATCAGACGCAATCTAGCTGGAGTGCCACAAGGTAGTGTTTTGGGTGCCGTGCTATACACCGTTTACACCTCTGACCTGCCAAATCCCAGAGAACCTGGTACCCTCCTGGGAACGTATGCTGATGATACAGCTTATATCGCGAACTCGCCGTGTCGAGTCGAAGCGACCAGAAAAACACAAAACTTTTTGAACCTATATAGCGAGTGAACGAACAGGTGGAACATATCCATAAATGACATAAGTCCCAACACTGCCATTTTTCGCTGAGGCACCAACTTCTTCCAAGCGTTAAATTGCAGGACACGCTCATCCACCAATCTCCCCAGGCGCAGTACCTGGGATTGATCCTGGACAAGCGGATCACGTGGAGGGAGCATACCAACAAATTAGCAGCAGCATGCCGTGGAAAGCTTAGGAAGCTAAATTGGATGCTGAAGTCAACCAGCACGCTGAGCCTCAATAACAAAGTTTTTCTCTACAGAGCAATAGTAGTCAGCTCAATGACCTACTGCATCTAAATATGGGGTACGGCGTCCGATTCCAACATTATGATCGCAAACGACCTCCATATTCCCACAGTGAGGGAGCAGATAAATCGTCATTCAAGTCGTTACAACAAACGGCTTCAGGCCCACACCAACCACCTAGCGGCTTCATTGGCTAACCCGATGAACAGACGAAGGCTGAAGAGACGGCATCCAGGAGACCTATGGACAAGAGGGAGGCAAAGAACTCGTGTCCTTCACCAATAATCTAAGAGAAGCAATATATATTTGCAAGGTTTCCATTCTTAATCAAAAATTTTTATTTATCGTTGCTGTTATGTTACCATGCTATGTTTGGTCCTCCTGCCAGCACCTACGTTTTATAACCGTTAATTTTGGTTAACGTAAAATAAACATTTATATTATCTTAAAAAGAAAAAGACGAAGGAGCTAACAGACGAAGCTTAACGTATAAATAAGAAGAAATAATTACTTATTGCAAATAAAATTAAGAAATTATATTATTATAGATATTAAATTTTCGCAAAATAAATAGCTAATACATAAGAAATACCGCCGGCCTTGAAATGAAAAAAAAAACGATTTCCCAATTTAATGAATAGGTTAAGATGACCACATCTCAACTAAAATTCAGGAGTAATATCGATTTGAAGGGGGCGCTTTTGTACAGAATACTCCAGCTATATTTTATATTTTATCCAACGCTGTACCTTTAATTTAGTAGACATCTTATATATGGACGTTGATGCACTACGGTCAGTACACTCAAGTGGCCCTTCGAAACCAAGCACGTGCTTGTTAGGGTTAGGTGTTAATAGGCGCGAAAGAAAAGTATAGGAAAAAGAATGCGAGGAAACTACCCTCCACCATATAGACTAATGGCGCGCAGCTTGATTGCTATCATGCATGTGTACTAAGTGGGTTAAGATTAATGTTTTTAGTTTAGGAAGGCTATCTACAGATGAGGTTATTTTGTACAAATCATTATAATTTGCACATAGTACTCTAAAGGGTTCATGCATTTCATACGAGGTTCTACAGTGGTGTAAAACTAAAGGCAAGTAGGATCTTGTGTTTCTACATGGTACGTGGAAATTCAACTGCCCCAAAAGATCGGTGCTTTCCACGTCACCACGGATCAGGTTATACATAAAAATAATGCCTAG
>VNJZ01013349.1:0-84094 GCA_008042795.1 Drosophila asahinai
TCTTCTTGCCCCCCCCTTTTCAGCCCCCCCCCCAGTTTAACCCCCTGGCCACCTGTCCTTGCAACATAAAAACACGACCATGAATTAACGTTAAAACATGGCCAAAAAGGCAGGGCAGCTCCTGCTTTCTGTAGATGTGTATGTAAAATTACACTGAGAAAAAACTGTATTATTTATTTAATATTTGAATAAAAATATTCAAGGAATTAAATTATATTTTTAAATATTTAAATATTTATATATAATTTATATATATTTTTTTAAAAGGAACCTTTCTTCTAACAACCCCTTTTTTATAACTCTTTTTAGACTTTAATGATAATTATAATTCAATATATTTTCCTCTTTAACTACAGTACTTTCTTTCAGTGTTCTGAGTATCGGAGCGTGTGTGTGTGTGGGTGTGTGTGTGTGTCCTGGCCGCAAACAAACACATAAAAATGGCCTGCTCCGTTCGAAGGACACACTGGAGTCTCGCCAACCGGCGTGAAAATCATTTAATTTACAACACGAACACGACGGCAAATGGCAGGAAAGCGGGTGGAAAATGCTGGAGAAAATGCTGGGGAAAATGCTGGGGAAAATGAAAACCCAAAGAGGGGCTCAAATGGAGACCCGCAAAGGAACAGGCGCACAGACAACGAGAGCCACGAGCCCGGGCCTAACAATATGAACTGAGTTTTCATTTAATAGACTGCAAGCGCTGGCCAAATGGCATAGAAAGGGGAAAAGCAGGTGCACGAGCCGAGATAGCCAGTGTGAATCGAGAATCGAGGGGAAAATTGGATCCGAAAGGAGAGGGAAAACTGGGGAAAAGCCCAGTCCACGAAGCTGGACACATTAAAGGAGGAGAGGGCTAAAATAGTGGACCGAATGGAGAAGCTAAGCCACGTTATGCGGTTAACAAACATTGCCGCAAAACACACGAACGACCAGCCAGGCTTAACCCCTCGACGCCCACCATTTTCCACAAATGCCTCGAAAGCGAAAGTGCTTGCTATCAGCTGATGCCAGCGATTTATGCATTTTCCTGCAGAAAACCAACAAACAAATAAACATTAAGCCACCACGAAAACATTACAGCATTTAGCACAATTTCTTCCCTTACAGGTCTCTTAAGAGAAAGAGGTACAACTGTTGCACCGCCATAATATTTTTTTTATAAAGAAAAACTACTGGGAAAATCCGTCAGGAAAAGGTAAACAGCAATCACTTGCTTAGACAAACAGGAAAAGCTGACACTTAAGCGGATGATGATGCCTGAGAGCCCTGCTTTATACTTATATATCTTCACCTTCCGAATTTTCCCCATGTGCCTTTGTAAGCATTTATGTCAATATTTGTCGCAGGCATATCGCAAGCAGTTTTCCCCGCTTTTCCCCAAATCCGAAAGTAACCAAGAAAATAGAGGGCGGCCTTCGGTAGTCTGTGCAAATATTTTAACGTATTTTTTTTATTATTATTATTTTCATTTCCACGACACGTTGAAGGGATTTACGCAGGACAAAAAGGACAAATAAAAATAATATACTATATATTGGCAAGACGAACTGTGGATGCGTGGGTGTAAGGGTCAGCTGTGAGCAGCCGAAAGGGGAAAGGCGGGAAAAGCGGGGAAAACGGTAAGGAAGGGGAGCTGGAAAACAGGCCAATTCAACGCTGAATAAATATTTGCCAGGCGATGGACCCCAAAAATAAAAGCAGGGGTGATGTGTGAACAAAGACCTTGACGCGCTCTGTCATCGTCTCTCTACGAAAGCTGATTAACTGATTCCCCAAAGCACTGCGAAAAACTTGCAAATATTAATTACAAATAATTGGAAATAATTTTATTTAACAATTACACTTATGTACTTCCAAAAGAGCTCTTTAATAAATATCCTAGCAATCATATTTATATTATTTATACTCAACTATTATCACTAAGTTAACAAAAATAAAATGAAAGTGTTATTATTATTTATTTAATTTATATTTTTATATATAAAATAATTTTCCGTGCCCTGCTTACTCACCCCTTATCCACTCCTCTGAGCCCTCCTACCGCCTACGCCTCTGCGTGTAATATCAGGGATTCAATAAACACTTCAAACATAAACTTGACGATTTATTACAACTGAATGGGCAAGCGTCTGCCAGCAAGTGAAAATGTCTCTATATACAAACAGAAATGCACAACAAGAAAATATATACATAATTTTAACTAAAGCTATAAGTGTTTACAATAAATTAAATAAATATAAAATCATATATCGCTCAGGGGAAATATATTTAAAAAGCTAAACTCCATAAGATAAATACTTATTAAAAAAAATGAATTAAGATAATAATTTAAATCGAATAAATAAAAAAAGCAACCGTTGTTTTTGAGCTAACATAGTGTCAGGGTTGTCATCAGCACCCAACTCTACATTCTGTGTGGTTACCACCAGTTTGCTGAACTTGGAACTTGGGAATTATAGTGCTTTGAACTTTGTTCCGCTCTATAAATCAAGTTTAATTTAAAAACAGTTCCAACAACTGCAATTACCAATACTATTTACCAAAATAAAGCCCAGTAAATTGCATATTATTTTATATTATTCAACATTTTCTCTCCGTGCCCATGTGAGGATATATTTATGTCAATATGCCATGTGACAGTTTGCTGGTGTCTGTCGACTAGTGGCAACGCGATGTTCATATACGCAATGAATTATTAATTCGTTGGCCCGGGTCCGGGTCCGGGTTTTGCAGTACGGACTTGCACTCCGGGTTTTGGAGTCCGTGTCCGTGTTTGTGTTTGTGAACCGGAATCGGAATCGGAGTCCCTGCACGTCGCCATTTAACTGCTGACAAATGATAAATTTATTATTTACCATCCAGCAAGCGGCAAAGGGCGAGGCGGAGGCGGAGGCGGGGATTTGGGGGCCGAACGAGCATTTGCTAGATTAAAATATGTTTTAATATTTGCCTTCGTCACACTCCAACGGAGCCACGCACGCACACACACACACGGACGGAAGGGGGAGACAGACACACAACCTCTTCCACACGTGACAAGGCAACCTTGGATCCACATACCAACCGCCAGCGCCACCCACCCACATCCTCGGCCCACTCTCCGTCCTTGGCAGCGTCTTGGAGTGCGATAATCACGCGCATTTGATTAATTACCCGTGTCGACGGCGCTGCCTAGCTCAGTTCCTTGAGATTTTGATACCGTGATGCCTGTATGGCAGTGGTTTTAATCATTTTTCTTGGTGATAACTATATAATAATTATATAGTCGGAGATGCTATAGAAACCCACTGAAGAGGTGCCTAAAACTATGCTATAATATATTTACACTGAATTTCGAGACTCAAAAATGTTATTGCATACTTTTAGACACACTTTTAAGTGATTTCAAAACCCTAGTTATTTTTGTAAAGTGTTAACTGCTTAAAATATCCTAAAAAAAATATCATTTTCCCTATTACCGAAGGCGCAGATCAGTAGGCTATAGCATTTTCCCACTAGTGATAACTATATAATAATTATATAGTCGGAGGTGCTACACAAACCCACTGAAAAGGTGCCTAAAACTATGCTATAACCTATTTACACTGAATTGAGAGACTCAAAAATGTTACTGCATACTTTTAGACACATTTTTAAGTGATTTCAAAACCCAAGTAATTTTTTTATGGTTTATTTCAAAGCGTTAACTGCTTAAAATATCCTAACAAACTAATAATTTTCCCTATTACCGAAGGCTCAGATCAGTAGGCTATAGTTTTTTCCCACTAAATACCCGGTATTTGACTCTTTTTGTGTACTTTCTTTTACTTTCACTCGAGTGCGATACACGCTTAACCCCATCAGCTAACCACACTTAATTCTCAAGTTCAACACGACGTTGGAAGTTCTCTTATCGCCGACACAAGTGCCGCGAAAAGTTGCAACTTTCAACCTGAGCTGAACGGTAATCGCCGTCCTAACGTTGCGTGCCCTCGTCCTTCGACCTGCTGGATTTTCGCCCTCAAATTTTCTGCCAAGCCCCTTCGGAATTTTAACCCAGACCCCCGGGAATCCAGACACTCGGCGCTACGTGTCCAACTGCGAATCCGTCCGCTTAACGCGCTCCTTAATTGTCACAGCACCCCACCTTCGGATTTTCCACCGCTCACCTGTATGATAAGTAGGCAACTCTCTCTCCCTGTCAGTTCGCCCCGAACTCTTTAGAATACAGTTGGGGTAAAGATTCGGATAGATATTATTGATATAATAAAGTTATTAAATTTTAAGCGGAGCAACCTAAGAACTAAAATAGCTAAAAGTGTTGAACAAATATTTTAAAGTGATCTTAAATTGTTTAAAATCCAAATTCAAAAGAAAATAAATATTATTAAGTTTATTTAATAAAGTAGCCACTACTATTTAATATTTATTAGCTTAAAATTTCATTTAAAAAAGCCTTTAAAATATTACAACCAATATTAACAAAGCTGAAGCCTTAAAGCCAGCAAAAAAAATACTTCCTTTTCAATTTCTCAACCAAAAACAGATGCCAAAATTAACAAACATAATCAGAGCAGAGCCAAAAACTCTACCAAATGCTGATACGGTAAACAAAATATAACAAACAAACAAATATAAAAAAACACAACAAAAAAAGGACAGAACGTTATCATAAAACGATTTTCTCACTTAAAGAAAACAGCAGGGCAAAGGGGGCAAAAAAAAAAACTTAAATTATTGCAAATCAATTTGGCGAAGGGGTCCGACTGAAGTTGGAGCAGCAGATGTGCTGCTCGGGAAAAATCGGGGGAAAAGCCAGTGGAATGGGGCCAGAGGCCTAGACAGAGGCGAGGCTGCGACCCCGTTATTATTTCCCGCCCCCGATTTCCCTCCGAGTTTTTGCTGGCGCAGCCATAAAGCACATTTTATTGAGTTGTCGAACTTAAGTACCAACAGCAACAAGATGTAGCCAAAAAAATAAGAAAAACTAGGGACAGGAGTAGCAGAGGTCTGGAATTTTTCGGGCACGCATGTGGTTCGGTGGCCTCTCCTGGGTTCTTCTCTAACATACCCATTTTTTGGAAAATGTGGCATTATTTCACCACTTTTTTATAATGAAAATTCCACAACGAATTTCTAAAAACTTAAATCATAATAATTAATTATTTCTACCCCACAGATAAGCTTCATTTTAAAACAAAAATGATAATGATATATAATAAATATCGTATATTTAATATATATAATTTCTAGATTTAAATATTATTTTTGAATTATAATAATAAATTCTTGCAACCCTGCAAAGAGTATTTCAAAATTCTTTAAAATGAGTTCTTTGGTATTTTTTTGTTCGTTTCTGTTTTTCGCAATGTAGGGCAATGTGGCGCATAGACTGCTCAATAATATGCCAGTCCTTTGGTAATGGGTCCTGCGCCCTCCGTCATCCCTTAGCCCCCCTCTCCCGCTAATTTGCCATGCCCCTTTCCCTTGGCCCCAGCCCCAAATTGCAGCACACAGACACCCACGCAGACAAAGGCGATTGGCAACATTTTGGCAACACGCACACACATGGGGAGTTGCCTGTCGATAAGTGTTTGTGTGCTGCACTGAGGGAAAAATAATAAATGATATTTTTTAATTAACTTAAATAGCAAGAAAAATAATTACCAAAATTGAGCATTGACTATTAGATACATATTAATTGCTCCAAGTTAAAGGGCTTATAATTGTATGCTTATTATACCAATTTTCTCTGTGTGTACTCGGTAGCATTGGAGGTTTTATTCTATTTTTGCTCCCTAGTTGGAAGCGTAATCGTTTACAGCTGCTCGAATGCGCAAATAATTTGAAAGGAATGTGCCCCCGAATGTTTATACGCCAAGAGCAACGACAGGCATTCGCCCAAAACCAATGCAATGCCACAGAGCACACTGTGCACAGTGGGACTAAATTCAAAAAAAGGGGAATAAAGCACGAGCAAATTACAGGCCAAAAATTAATAAAAACAATTTACAAAATAATGCATTTAGGCAATAATAATACAGAAAAGAAAATATAACTATATCATTTTCATTTGATTTCATAAAATTATTGTATATATAAACTAATAATAGAATTTTGTAACTAATAATGGTTGTTATCAAATTAAATTAAAATCATTCTTTTGCAGTATTACTTTTTCATGACTTAAATTGATATTTTCTTTTCAATGCAAAATATTAAGGTATTCAATTAATCAGTGATCTTATTTATAATAATAATACTAACAGAATTTAGTAACTAATAATGGTTGTTATAAAATTAAATTAAAATCATTCTTTTGCAGTATTAGTTCTTTTATTTTTTCATGACTGAAATTGATATTTTCTTTTCAATTAATCATTGATCTTGTTTTTTTAAATACCTATATTTCTATATCCCCTCTCCCACTGTGCCCTTCTATGTGTATGTTCGCACTCCGCTCATTAGCACACACCCAAACACACATTCAGTTTTTCATGTCCTTCTATATTTTCTTTGGAAAAATAAACACAAGAAAAAAAAACACATTGCTCCGTCATAAATGACTGACGCCAGTTCGAAGGAGTCCTTGGCAATGCCAGAGGAAAATGCGAAACAGGAGTTATAGGGGGAAACGGAGAGGAACCCATACTCAGCGAAAATTTAAGGGGTTTGGAATTTATTTTGCAATATAAAATAATGTA
The DNA here is from genome assembly GCA_008042795.1 of Drosophila asahinai. Taxonomy (NCBI): domain Eukaryota; kingdom Metazoa; phylum Arthropoda; class Insecta; order Diptera; family Drosophilidae; genus Drosophila; species Drosophila asahinai. The sequence goes on from VNJZ01013349.1 coordinate 6,687, forward strand.
ATAATAATAAGATAAGTCATTTAAATTTTCCTTAAATGTAAATCCAATCTAGGTATCACAGAATCTTCCTAAAACGACAAAAATCAACTTAAAATCATCCAAAAAATCCCAGTAAATTTTTGGCGAAAACTTCTCGAATTCCTAACCCCAAAATAGGGAAAATATTTGCGCTCAGTGAACGACAGCTTGGTCGTGGAGCATTTGCCACCATCGAGCTATTATTTGATAATATTTAAAAAGGAATTTTCTGTGTTGTGCGCTGTTTTTATTTATATATTTTTTGTTGTTTGCGGCCCCCGTTTGTTACTGCTTGAGCCATCAATAATTCACTTTCGCTTAAGAGCCAATTAGGGGGAGCAGGGCCGTAAGTAGTGCGCGGTAATGGCCAATGGTAACCAGTGTGGGGGGTCACCACATGTGCCCCCTTTTAAGGGTCGTAAATTTGACAGTTTATTAATTACAGGCTGCAATTAGCAAAGGAAAGGGTTTTTCGCAGCGCTATCAGTGCAGCCTTTACTGCCGGCAGTTAAGTTAAGCCACCTGAGTTTTGGCCAAAAAACAACTTTCCTCTCAAACAAAGCAAGGACACCGCAACTCGCTAAAGCAGGATACGCGATACGCTTGTTTTTCGACTTTGTCAGCAGCTCGATTTAAAAAGCAAACAAAGCAAAGTTTTCTAAGCAAAACTTTGGCGGGGGAAAAGCAGAGCAGGTTGGATAATATCCAAAGTAAGTAAGTAAGAAACTATATTGTTTAATATTAAAGAAATACAAATGAACTTTAAAGTTGTTTGGCCTTGCTTGTGGTTTATTATTATTTTCATTTAACAAATAAAAAAGAAAGCTGAAACGCTCGTTAAGTCATCTATTTAATCACTACCATTTAATCCTGACAAAAGGGATGGAAAACGGGCTGGCTTACTGACACAGTTAGCAGGCTCTCCAGCCACCAGCCACCAGTTATCCCAGGGTCGGAGGTCACCCCTTGCCGGCGATTAACAAGTCCCCCAAGAAGGGAAAAAACAAACCAGAGCGACGTAATGAGCTGCGAAACGCGCCTGGCATCAGACATCAGACATGAGACTATACTGTAGACTCTGGACGCTGGACATCTGATATCGGAGTGTTATCCCCGGCACTCAAATTCAATTGCACAGCATTTTAGTATGCATCAAACGTTTTACAACTATTTTTCTTAACGCATTTTATTGGCGCTTGGGGGGCGGCCCAACGGTCATGGGGGAGTGCTTTCTGGTGGGGTCTTCGACTGCCTTGGGGATGGGTCTTGTTGTGGGTGGGGGGCGGCACGTACTCTATTTAAAATGACACGCCTGACGACCTAATGGTGGTCAGCTTTATTTACCCTGTAACTGCTCGAGTTGGGCATTATTTTTGAGTGCTTTCTGGTTTTTGAAATTTAGATAAATATATGTGAGAAAATAAAAACTGCCTTAATTGGTAACCTATAGTACCTTAGTACCTTAAAATTCTATCGATTTAACTAAAATTTTTCTATTTCTCACCAAGCGAATAAAATAATTTCTTAAAGCAATAATTCCCATTCTAAATTTTATATAATTTGATATACTTAAAAATATTGTAAAAAAGATATCTCATATTCGAGTTTTCTGGCCCAATTTTATTAAGGGATACTTGGTTGTTGCTTGGCCCCAGCTTTTCCCCATTTTCCCGAAGGCGGTGGCGTTTTTTTTTTATACCCGGTACCCATAGGGTACAAGGGTATTATAAGTTAGTGCCAACCGAAAATGTATGTAACAGGCAGAAGGAGAAATCTCCGACCCTATAAAGTATATATATTCTTGATCAGCATCACCAGCCGAGTTGATTTAGCCATGTCCGTCTGTCCGTCTGTCCGTCTGTCCGCCTGTCCGTCCGTGTGAAACAATAGATCTCAGAGACTATAAGAGCTAGAGTTACCAAATTTGATGACAACATTGAAATCTGTTGCACGCAGATCAAGTTTGTTTTAAAATTTGGCCACGCCCACTTGCGCCCTCAAAAATCATAAAAAACGTAAAATAAGCTATATTCGTTATTTTCGGGTTAAAGTTAATAGATACAATAAATGAATAAAATAGAGCGGACGTTTCCTGAAAATTTCAGTAAAATCGGATGATAAACATGGGAGATATTAGCAATAAGGTTAGAATTATAACACACCGGCCTAAGGCACTGCTGTTGCAAGCTGTAGCCGACAGGTGGCGCATTCGAGCCTTGGCCGTGCGATATAATGGCGCCAACTGCAAAAGAAATGACAAAAATTAACAATTCATTTTTTGACGCCGATCGAGCGGGTTTTTATGAGTTCCTATAAAATGTATCATTCATATTTAAGTATGACTTCAAATTGTTTAGGTCGGGAGCTAATTCGAGAGGCGATTTATTTTAAGAAGTATCGAAGTAGACTATTATAATGTATGTCGATTTTAAATTGCCTTTTAGTGTGAAGCGCAAACGTTTAGGTACCGGGTATCTCACAGTCGAGCACAGTCGACTGTAGCTTCCTTACTTGTTTTTTTTTTTTGAGCATTGTCATATTGAAACCGCAGTGACGAAAGCAGCCGAGAATATTGCCTGATGGGCGGCGAAAGCAAGGCCGTGCATGGCATTTTCTATTAACAGCAATGAAATATAGCGACAGAAACTAAAGCCAAAGGGAGAGATTCCCGCAGAGTTTATATTTTCCCTTTTTTTTGTTATTCCCCTCACCATTTTGTTATTGTTATTGGACAGCCAATTTGACACCGCAAGGATAGGATAGAAAGAAAAGAAAAGAAAAAGATAAAGTCAATAAGGAAAACGCACTTGGAATTTCCAAAATATATTTCCCGAATGTAAATTGTTAAAAATTGTGTCCCAGTGCCATAAATATTTGCATCAGTCACGAGAAGAATTTCCGGCCCTCAGTCTGTGTGCGTGTGCATAATTTTGGGCGACACTGTGTTCCCTTATTTCATTTATTTCCTTTACGACAAAGGCGACGTGTTTGTCATAACTAAAATTCCGGAGGCCATATACAAATTAGGTTAAATGCAAACAATAACAAATTGATAATTCCTTTTGCCTTTTTTGTTTAGATCAAAACTAGTTGGGAATTTCAAGGAAACATTAACCAAATGAAAATGGCTTTGTTTTGCTTTTCCATTTCCTTTTCTTTTCGCCAGTTGTCGGCGCATTTCAGGGGTTTTATGACAGAAATGGGGAAAAGGGAAAAATTTAGGAAAATGGCAAATTGTCCAGAAAACAAGTTAAGAAGCAGAATGGCCTCAGGGACGAAGTGAGATAATTTAAACACTTGCATTTGAACTTCTCTGACTAAGAACGCATATTAAATATTAACTATTACTAATTTCAGAGTAAAACCTGACTTATCTGCAAAAAAAATGCAGCTAAAACCAAGGAGAATTTGTGTTTTGTTCTGGTTTTTTAAGGTACAGCTCCGGAGACTTCACTGTGTCGGTGGCAGCTCTACTTCCGCAAATGGACTTGGTGCCAGGGAGTCCCCTTCAGATGATGCCGGAACCCAAATCAAGGCAGACGCACAAAAACAGGCGAACAAAATAATTTTGCTTAATTCAACGGGAGCCAAGGAATAACTGGGCGGTGAGTGTATTACGGGAGGGGGAATCCCACGTTAAATAAAGGATAAAAAGGCGGAGAGCGTGAAGATGCCGCTGCCTTCCTGTGACGCAATTAGTGCAAAATTGTTGACATTGTTTTTTGTTTATCCTGAGCTTTTTTGTCGCTATTTTTTATTCTTTTTTAGGGGTGTCATGAAGAGGGGGTTATGGATGCAGCTTGCCAATGCCACGGGTCAAAGGGCAAGTTTAAGCTGACTTTAAAGTGCTTTTGGTTTCCTTACAATTTGGTTATCCGCTCACTTTTGCAATTTACTTTTTGCTTCAGGGAAATGGGAATGAGTGGAAAGGGGATATGTTTCCGTTTCGATTCCGTTCTGGTTCAACTTTTGTTTCCATTCCAATGTTTCTTAGGTATGTTATTTTTCTGATGATATATTCTTTTCATTTTCTCTTTAATTACCTTGATTACCATTTTAGTTTGCAGATTTCTCCACTGTTCCTCTGACTTTAGTTCTCCCAGATTCCAGGACTTCCATTTCGTTACGTTCTTTTCCCGTTCCGTTCGTTCCCTTTCCCTGCTAGCCTCATTCCACTTGACTTTTAATTTCTGTTCTCCACTTTCCGGTTGCTCGGAGTCGAGAGCGCTTAGCTGATGAAGCCATTGTATACGATTGGACCAACCGAAGGACCCACTCCATTCCATTCCCACCCATTCCTCTCCATTCCCACAGACTCTCTACTTGATTCCACTTTAAGGCCAAATCACGCGTAAAATGAGCGAAGCTTTAAAATTTGAATTTTGTTTTTACACTCGCAGCTTCCCTTTCTTGTTGGACTTTTATTCATGCATACGAAAGAACTGGCAGCTGGAAAAAGTATCGAGTTTTCTTTTGCCACGCGAGGGGAAATGAGGGGAGGGAGAAAATTAGGGGCAGCTGCAGGGCTAGAAAGCAATCAGAAACAACAAAAGAACGGGCCAAGAACTTCGAACTGAATTTTATAAATTCGAATACGAAAAGGTAAGTGGAAGGTGGGGCAGGGTAAAGTAAAGAAATAACAAAAAAATTCCTGTCTTTCGAAAACAAATCAATCTGGCAATTTAAGGAGCATTGAATCGATCAACCAAAAAACGGGGGAAAAAACAAAAATATGCATACAGGAAAATATAACAGAAAATAGAAACGATTACGATTACTATGGTTTTTATGTGAACCTTTTTAAGCATCGACAATTATACCATTATCTTAAATATTGAGATCGAATCGGTGACGTTGTCTAAGAAATAAACATAATAAAAACAAAATATTTTGAAAATTTTCAAAATAGCGATCACAGGAGGGGAATTTCTCCCCCTCCAGCGCACCTCACAGTTGTTTTTGTTTGTTGATTTGATTTGTTTTTTTTTTTGGATTTTTTGCTTGTTTTGTTCACCTTAACCTTAACCTTCCGTCCGGCCTGTTAAGACCTTGGGAATTAGTGGTTGTATTCTTCGATTGGCTTTCGCCGGTTGTAGTTGTGTAGGGGTTTTTGACTCGGTTAAATTCACATAATTGTCCCCGACAGCGGGCCCACGCCGCAAAGTTGCCATTTACGGCCCAAACGTTGCTTTGCTTTCATTTCTTCAGCTTTGCTCAACTTATGATTCTGTCTCAGATAAACCTTTCCTTTGATAAGCGTTTTCTTCAGACCAGAGATTTTTCTCAACTTCTTGCTCACATGATGATGTGGATATTTGACGCATAAACATATGCAAATCGATTGAAACTTTTGTTCAAATTCTAACTTTTGTTGCCACAATTAGTCAGGAACGTGGCCAACCCTTGAGAACTGTGAGGCGCTCGACCGCCGAGGTACTTTGCTATGAAAGCGCTATTTATACGCACCATTTGCGGAATAACGACTTGGGAATCGTAAAGACACCGACTGGGTGAAAAATCAGAGAACCCAAGGCTGGGAGCGAGAGAGCCGGCTGAGAGCGAGCGAGCGAACGCTCAGAGCGAGGCAAAGCGAACGAGGAAGGAAACTGCCCAAGCCGCTGTTTGTACACCCTTGCAACTGTTTTTGTTTCTTAAAAAGGGTCTCGACTGCTTACAATAGATTTATTTGAACTGAATCATAGATTTAAAAGTAAATATTTAAATTTCAGTCATTCTCTATTTAACAGGTATAGGATGTAATTGGAGGCTTTAGGAGTGTATACTTTATAATACTGCCACAACAAAATTATAAGACCTTCTAAAAGGGTATTCAACTGAGAGAGGAAGAGAGTACGAGGGAAATGCGAAAAATACAGCGTAAACAATTGAGAGAGAGAGACAGCGAGTGAGAGAGCAAAAGCGACACCACGGAAGAGAGCAAGCATGAGAGCAGCGTGCGAAGCAGAAGGAGCAACACAGTAATATCACCCAGTGTGAGTGAATGGGATGCAAAGCGGTAGTGAGAGGAGACCTGTTCTGTGACCGAGATCGTTCAGCTGCATTTTTCTTTGTTCTCTATTATTGTTTTTGCTTTTAATTCGCTTTAAGCTCCGTACTCAGACACACGAAAAGAGAAAAGAGATGATGAGTATTGACCTCTCGTTTTGGCTCAATGCTTAGGAACACTTTTCGCGTGTCTAAGTACGGAGCTTTAAGTATGATTGCGATTTCTTTGGCAAAACAAAACTTTCCTAAAACTCTTTTAAAAGCAATTTACAAAACTAAAATAGAAATATTTATTTCCGCAATAAAATATTAATATAATTAAATAAAATATAAACAGAGATGAACTATAATTAAACTATTTTCCCCAGAAATTAAGCATATACTTTTCCGCTAGCACTAATTTAATAAGTGAGCACTTTTCGAGTGATCAATAGCCGTATCAGTTTCTGGTCCGAACTTCTGCAAAGTTTTTTGGTTAAAGTAAAAATTACCAAAACTATTTTTGGGGTTTGAGGCCTTGACCAGTTGGACGTAACCACAGGATCGAAAGGGAAAGTTGTGGTCGGAGTCCAACAAGCGTTTTTAATTGATTTCCCAACTAGAACTCGAACTCGAACTTTCGGCACATGTGTTTGAGGGGAGAGGGACCGGGTCATGTGTGAGTCTGAAAAGTTTACAATAATTTTTGAACATTCAATGGCCGCAACTAAAAACGCCAAAAACGATTGGAAAATGGCACGGGCGAATGGGGATTTTCCGGTGAGGAGGGGGGTTAAAGGGGTTACTGTCCGTCCGTCCGGGTTTTCAATCCACAACTGAGACCATGCAAAAAGCGATGACAAAACAGAAAATCGGGAGGAAAGTGTGGCTGAGGGCGGCGGCGATGAATGAATGAATAAAAACTTTTGCCCGGCATTTGTCTGTTGGCATATTTTGAAAAGCAGTTTTCCAAAATGCACACACACATATGGGATGTATGCAAAGGCAAACTGGGAGTTCAAAGTTCAACGCATGATTGTGAAAATGGAATTGCCAAAGTTGGTCAAATGGGTTGGGGTTTCCCAACCAAGGGCGTAAAAAAGTCGCAACAGAAAAAAAAAAAACGATTTCCGTCTTTTTATACACAGAAACAAAAAAAATTGAAAAAATAAATAAGAGGAGTCAAGCTGAGTTTATTGAAGTAACAACTAACATTATTATTATAGTAGTTTTAAGACCAAATTTATCCTATGAGTTTATGCGACATATCACTGAATACATTTAGTTTTTTCAGTGGCTCTACTCTGAGCAAAAAATTGTTTTTGCTGCTGAAATGTTTCTATCCCTTTTTATCGCACTTCACTACTTTTTTGCATAATTTCCTGTTCCCTTTTATTTCGTCTCTCTGGCTTGTTGTCGTTCTCGATGACAGCCGCCTTTTGTCCACTGTGCGGCGCCGAGGAGTTGACCAAAACCACCCATTGTCGATTGAAATATATATGTATGTATCCTATACAGATATATAAATATATATGTATATGTATGGACACATGTAAGGGCGGTGCACAGCTGTGTGCGAATCATTTTAATTTCATATCTGAATGCCAAAGTTCCTAATTGAAATTGCTGTTGAAGCTGAATGGAAAGTTAAAGAAGGTTAAAGATAAAGTGGAAAAAAAACTGGAGAGTATGGGGGAAAGGGCGAGGCAAGGGATATCTAAGGAATATTAGTTTAAATCATATAGAGTTGAAGCTCTTAGAGCTGGTAAAAAGGTAAGGTTTTTAGAAACATAAAAATAAAAATTCAAAACTATTTTAAGTTAAAATGCCAAGAACCCTTTGAAAACATAAAGGTAAAAGCTAAAAAGTTATAATAAGCTAAGAAGTAGATATATTTCTAATTACAACAACTCCAATCGCAAGTCTAATATGAGTAAAGTGCTAAATTCCAAACCAAGAAATTGGGTCACACTACTCCACCAATTAGTGTTACCAAATAAATCAAATAAGCACAGAAGTGGCTCAAGAGAGAGTGCCAAAATGCAAAAATAAAATAAATTAGGAAAAACTGCAAGTATTTAATTTCAATTTACGGGGAGACAAAGTGGCTGTCGCTTAACACCCCCGCTGGACACACTTAACCCACCAACACCACACGCTTAACCCCCCGTTGCTCTTAACCCATCAATCCTCATCCTCAAACGGACAACTAGAGAAGTTCGAACTGGAAGAAATACCTCAAGCAATCAATGGGCTTGTGTCCGTCCGTCCGTCTGTCCGTCTGTCCGTCTGCCTTTCACTGCCCCCTCTTTTGCCGCAATCAACATAAAACAAAGACGATGGCAACTGTATAAAAATTAAGCTCAATTACCAGAAATTTACAACATCAATAAAATAACTGAAGAGTGCTCAACACAAAATCACCGCACACACACACACACACAACCTCTCTGCACGTGTGTGTCTGTGAGGGACTGGGGGCGGTAGGTTGAGGGGGGCGTGGCAATGGCGAACGTAGCAAACTCATCACCGGATGCTGACATATTGAAACACGTACCGACAACATGCTACACCAAAATTATAGTCACTTCCTTGATTTTGATTTCAAGTACTGCTGCGGGGGGCTTTCCGGGAGGGGAGTGGGGTTTTCCTCTTTCGGGGAGTGGCAGTTGAGCTGGGTCCTTGTCGAGAGCCTCCCATCGCCCGCCATCTAGTACACAGAGAGAATTGTTCACCGAGAATGTAGGAAATCCTTATTTTGTGATATTAATTAAAATCTTTTAAAACTTAATTCTTTCTCTCTAAATTCTTTGCAGAATTATTAATTTGAAATTTATATTATTTATATAAAGTACTTGGGTAAATATATATTAGTAACTGTATTTAAGAAATCCTTAGACTCTTACTTCCGTATTTGTTAGATTATAAATGTTTTTAAGAATGTTTTTTTTTATGCTAATAACTTAATGCAAACACTGTTTTGTTAGTTTTTTAATAAATGCTTTAAACACTTTTAAAGCTTTAAATACTTAATCTTTTAAATGCTTTATTTTCTTTTAAAGTTTATTGAATATATTGATGCCGTGTTTTGTTTTGCTTGAAGCTAACATCGATAAAATAAACTAATTCATAACTAATTTCATTTTAAAAACTGCCCTTCAAATGCCTTAAAAATCTCACTTAAATCCAAGACAATTCCAAGATATTATCTATTTTAAAATATAATTTTTTCTCTCTGTGAATCTCTACCCATTCCCCGGTAAGCAGCCGGTAAGTGTTGCAAAATATGTTGACTCAACTCATAACAAGCCCAAAAACTGAACGTAACTGAGAACGTGGCTGTGATGAGGAACCGGAAAAGCGGGATGGTGGGCCTCCCCCTCCCCTCACCCCAAAAAAAAGTGGAGAAAAGTGTATGAGAAGGAGACGGGAGGGGTGTAGGAGGCGAAAGCGAGAGCGAACATCAGTTGAGGATTTCCTAATGAGTGCTTCATGAATGAATTTCAGCCACAGAATACTAATTCGATGGAAAATTCATTTTTCCACACGATTGGCAATTAAAAGAGATTTTCTACCACACACACAGACACTAGGGGGAAGAGGGGGCGTGCACGGGGGACACATATAGCTTTGTCTAGTCATCGAGTGAATTGACAGGCAAGCGAAGCGAGGCGAATCGAACAGGCCAGAGATATCACCGGAAAAACCGCTAAAAGACATGCAAAATTATTTTAAAAAAATGTATTTAATTAATAATTATATTTTATAGATATCTAAAATTATTTGTATTTGTTATCGTAGTTTCTGTCTTGATTACTGTTTATTTCTTTGATTTTAATCGCTCCTTTTTATTTCAATGTGTGTTTCTTCTAATTTATAATTTGTAGTGTGACCGTAGTCTTTTCTCTCCTTAATCCTAATTTTCTTATTGTCTTAATTTATCTCTATTTAATACAGCGGAATTGAAACACAAATGCGAAAAATGCTTAAAGGGCTACACTATGCCATACTTAGTACTCAGATAATGCTTACATATTGAACAGTGTATAATTTCTTATATATTTTATTTTATTAAGTGAACTTTAAGGGCAATTGATATATTCTAAATTCATATTAAAAGAAAGGAGGCTCTCGCTTTTAATAACATCATGTTTAAGTTCACTTTAATGCCAGATTTAGTTGAGAATTCTAACCTCGAAGCTGAGATATATCTATAAAGAAGAGGCTAGGTCAATATATAGCCAGACGATCAGCTCCAGGTTGCTATGAGGTCCGGAAGCTGTGAGGGAGTTGGGTGTTAGTTCGATTGGTTGGCTGGACTTGCTGTTGCCGGTTAGCGTTGTTAGGACTCCATGTTACGCCCGCGCTGCCCCTCCCCCCCTTCCCACACCATCCGTTTCCGGTGTCTATATGTGTGCGTGTGTGTGCGATGACTTATGCTGTGCGAAAGCCAACTTGTCAATGTGAAGCAGTGCAAGCAGTGAAGCAAGCAGCCGACAAGCGTTGACGTATTTGACAAACACACAGCAGTGGCAGTGTGCAGTGGCGGCGGGTGGGAGCGAGATGGCGCCTTTGCGCGACAGAGAAGGCAACAGACACTAGTGGGTGAAAGGACATTTGTCACCTCGTTGCAACTTGCGGGCGGCGGTCGGCGAACGGCGAAGCGAGGCTAATTACTTTAATTGGTTATTGCTGTCCCGCTTTGCAGTGCCATTGAAATTGAAATTGCAACTTTAGAAAATGTGCACTGAGAGAAATTTGGTAGGTGCTTAAAGGGAGATTTTTGCAGGAAGTATTTAAGGGGGAGTTTGCAAGGGCTTTATAAAGGGTTTCAGATGTAGATACCTATTTAGATAGGTTGGAAGTTTATTATTAATTTTATTATGATTATTATTTACTTAAAATTTTAGGAAATAGTCCTTAAAAGGCTATCTTCCAAAACCACAGCTTTAATAACTAAGTTTTTATAGTTTCTGAGGGCAAATAACAAACGATTAAGGGACTAAAGGCCAGGTAATCAGTTCATAGGCTACAAGTTATCGATTTTTATATTCAAAAACAACAAAATCCCCCTAAAACATGCAACAATATTATTTATTTCCTCTTAAAAATAGGTCTGAGGATGGGTGGCAATCAGCTTGAACAGCACGAACCATTTCAAACAGAAAAGTTTGAGCTGGAAAATCTAATAATGCCTCTGGAATGCCAACTACTTAAAAAGTGCACGACAAACGCATAAAAACAATAAATTGCACAAAAATGCGGCACCATGGGGGCAAGGGGAGACCCCATTCAATTTGAGTTAAATAAAATGCAACACACAGCCGGGGAAGAAAAGGAGACAACCGCAGAGGGCAGCTATAATAAAGAAGTTTTCTCGGTCTGCCCTTAAAATCGACCCCCGGGCCCCCCTTGCTGCTTATTGCACAAAACACAATTTGACAGCTGCACTCGAAGGGAAAGCGGAAAGCGTGGAAAAATAATAAAAAGGGGAAGAAAAAGGAAAAAGAAAAAGAAAAAGAGAAACAGAAATTGCGGCATCGCATTAACTGAAATCGATGCAAGACGCAAGCCGCTTGAATGATTTCCTCCTCAACCCCAAAGAAAATGCACCAAAAGTGCAACGAAAAGTTACAAGGAAAATGCACTGAGAAATGCCGAATTAGTTTTAACTATTAAGGCTAAGAAATGGATTCGATTTAACTTTAATGATAATTATTTAAAGCTTTACTTCAATACCTTATAAAATAACAGAGTCTAATGATGAATTCAATTAAGTAATAAATGCAAAAGGTAGTAAGGTAGTTAGAAAATGTTAAATAGCTTAAGAACTTTATAATTTAGTGTCTTCAAATATAAATTTGTTATATAAATTATTCTCAGCAATTTAAATACGTAGAAAGCTCTTTAAATTCACTCAAAACTATGTAAATCTGAAGGTAACCTTTATCCAAGCTATAAACAACCACGTCCTTAAATTATAGCATCCTGACCAGCTAACCCAAAAACCTATCCCAATCAAACATTTTTTTCCAGGACCCTTTCACAATAACAACTTCCCCGACCTTTATCTACCAATAATCTCGAATTTGTTCACCTTTCTGGCCATCGATTTTTTCCCTATCTAACCTTGAGATTTCTCGTGTCCCCAAGTGTTACGCTTAAAGTTGTCCCCTCATAAAAATATTTAATATCATTTGGGGAAACAAAAAAAAAAAAAAAACCCCGCTACAGCTGCTGTTGGTTCAGCTCATCTTTTAAATAAATCACTGGCAGGGCAGACAGTTGGGCAAAAATTCCGGCAAGTCCTTTAAGGATTGCAGTGTTCCTTTTGCCGCTCTCCTCTCCTTGAATTTTTCCCTTCGCCCGGCTTTGGGGGAATTTTGCAAGACAACTGCAAGCGGAAATAACTTAACTCAATTACGCTTAATTATTTCCTACTTCGAAAGGAATATCTGTCCGTCCGTTCGTTGTCCTTTTGGCGTGTCCTTAAGTCTCTGTGTCCGCCGCCGCCTTTTCCGTACAGACAATAAAACTTTCCTTTCCGTTTAGTTTTTCGTATGTTACAACAATAAGCAAAAAAGAAAGGTCCTTACACATGTGACCCCGTTGGGTGGGGTGGTGTGGGTGTCGAGGAAAGCCCACTTCTGATGATTATTATTCACTTGGGCATTTTTACGAGCTGCTTTAGACAAAAAGTTCGCCTCGACGAACTATGCCAAATGTCTAGGGGTACTTTCCACCCCCTCTGGATTTTTCTATGTTTCCTATTGCAGGATTTTTTTTAAGTTGTGATTTGTGTACACCCTGGAAAATTTGTTTATGGATTTTTTCTAGTTATAATATTAGCTTTTAATTTGTACTTAGTTTTATTTAACGAGTTAAGACTTGTTTTATAATAAGCCAGAAGTATTTTCTTTTATTCCTGAGCAATTTAATTATAATGGAAATATTACTTATTTAAACAAATAAATATCTAATTATTTCATTAACTTAATTAATATGTAAAGAAATCAAATAAAAGCTTTGAATATTTTACCTAATATTGTAGTTACTTCAAAACCTATTATTTTACCTTTAAAATTACTATATTTCTTATATATTTCCTACAAAATTTCTCTACATTTCCCAGGGTATTGCTTACGTTCATCATTATTTCCTGCTACATCCTCTTTATGTTCAACTCTAAAAATCCAACGACGTCTGTGTATTTTTATGAGCCCAGCTGCTGCTTCTTCTTCTGCGGATATGGATATGGGGCTGGTTGTCCTTTCTTCCTTCTTCCCTGAATTCCAGGCACCCCTGTTAACCCCTGTTTGCCCCCCGTCCCCCCATTTTAGAGCCTTGAGAATTACAAATCAGACTGCCGCCGTCACTACCTATAAAAAGTGCTAATAAGTATGTGTGTTTTATTGTAGTCGACTTTATTGCCACGTTAGTTGTCCTGATGTCCTTACGAGCATCGTCGCCCCTTATCTCCCCCGTTTATCCTGCTCCATATATCCCCGGTTCTGTTGACATTTTGATGCTGCCTTTGCCTCCTTGAGCTTATTCAAATGGAATGTGTGATATATGAATGTGAGAAGTATCAGGAGAATACTCAAAGGTCAAAGGTAAAAAGGGAACAATCAGCTTTATTAGTAGAATTTGCAGGGACTTTATTTATTTAATTTAAATTAAATCGTATGCTATAAAAATATAAAATAAAGGACAGGCACAGTGATCTTGAAAGTTACAGGACCTCTGAGAGAAAGAGAGAACGCCAGAGGAACTCCTGCAACTCCCTGAAAGTTATGCATCCCAGGGAAGGTTTAAATATCAAAGGAAAGCAAATGATAATTTCCCTCAATAAAGTTCTGCCCAGGAAAAGTTTGTTTAGACAACAGGGATATGAGGGGGGGGCGGCGGCCAAAGGTTATGGCCATGGCTAAAAGACAACAAGCGCTCGACAAGAAGAGCCTGTACTCAACTGATGGTGATGATGATGATGATAATATTTATAGGACTCCTCAAGGACAAGGCTCAAGTGGATGGTTTTTTTGCGGAGGCTTTTCAGGGGAGGGCGGCACTTATGAGCCACAAAAATTACCCTGGTGGCTAGTTCGTATTTTTCACAAGTTGGCCACAATTTGTGCTTTAATTTGGCCGCAGCCGCAACACACAAATGCAGCCAAGAAAGAGTCAAACTTTTTACAATAACAATGGCCCGGGGGAGTGGGGAAATTAGGGGTTAGGGGGCTAGGCAGGGTGTGGGGGAAAATATGCCCCAAGGATTTCAGGGATTTCGCCACAAGTTCCTCTTGCCGCTCATCATTTTTATTTGTTTGCGAAGCGCACCCGAAAACCACTCAAGGGTATTTTTGTGGGATATTTTTATTTATTTTTATTTTTTTCTCCCTCCTCTGTTGACCAAAAAGAGAGAAAAAAGTTTGTTTACCTACAAAATTGAAGTGTGAAATAAGCAAAGTTGAATTATTCCTGGCGGACATGATAAACTGTTGGCCGCCACAGGCGTCGGGCCAAAAGGGGGGTGGGTCTGAGGCAGGGGACGGGGGACTTTGAGGACCACTCAACATTTTATTTGTGTCAATTTGTGAGCCCCGACTTTGGGTTAATGCCGCCAGTTTGACTTTGACCTGTCAAGTGGAAGCAAATGAAATGGAATTCTTTCTTTCTTTTTTTCTTGTTTCCATCTTTTTTATTGGTGAAAATGTGTAGAGTATGCTTGTTCGAATTTTATTTTGTGTCAACTCGGGCAGCCGGTGTTTTAATTGGCATTGATACACATTTGAGCAGGGAATTTCCAGAAAATTAATATATAGGGGATGCCGCAGAAATCTTTAGCGTTTTGAAATCACCTTTAACGGTGTCTAAAAGTATGCAATGAATTCTTTGAGGTCTTAAATGCAGTGAAAATTTGTTTGTTTTTACAATGACATATATTGTAGCATACTTTTTGACATCTTTTTAAGTGATTTCTGTAGCATTTTTTTTTTTTTTTTTTTTTTTTTTTACTAAATTGTTTATTGTAGCATCCTCGATTATTTTTTATTATAATTTTTCTTAAAGGCCTTAAAAAGTGTCTAAAAGTATGCAATGAATATTTGTGGTTGCAAGTTAAGTCAATTTAAAACTTACATTGCTAAATTTTTAAGTTGAAAACATTATAATTTTATACATTTTCATACATTTGAGGTATAATTATTTACATATTATTTCCATTTTAAAATTTCTGAAGAAAAGTAAATTGTTGACTGGCCAAACTATTATTGAATTTGGTAAATAACTTATAAACATAATTTTTAAACAGCACATCAATTTTTAATACATATTGCCTAATATTCGTATATAACATATTGAAGAAAAGTAACTATTTTTAAATTTTGAACCTATAAACATATATTTAATTTATATAACATTTTTTATTTGTTTTTTATTTTATTTATTTTTTAATATACATTGCTTAATTTTCGTTTACCTTTCCCTCGGAGAAAATATATTATATTTCCCGCATAAGTGAGATCCAAACACGCGAAGGAGGATTCCCCATTTCGATGGCAGGTTTTGCTTTTCACACATTGACCCCCTGCTCCCTCCAAGTTGCGTTGGCGAAAAGTTTTCCACGAGCTGGCAAACTTTTTTTTTTTTCTTTTCCTCCACAGCAGATAATTTGATTTGGGGGCATTAATTGCACAAAAAGTCGATTTTAATTAGGTGAGCACGAGCGGCATCGGGACTTAATCGAAAGTGGACCAGGCTAATAAAATCAGCAGCAGGGATAAGGAAGCGGATGGTGTGTCGACGCCATTGCGGATGCGGATGTGGCAGTCGTGTCGTCATGTCATCAGCCATAATTAATGGCAGCGACATGCTCAAAGTGGCAGTCACGATTTAGCTAATTCTTTTATCGATATATGTCGATAAGACGTGTTTGAGCTTTTCGATTGGACAACAGCTGTCTGTCGGACATGCGGACATGGGGAAATGGGAAATGTGAGGACAATGGGGAGACGGGGCTCGTTCGTATGTAAAAGCTTCCATGAAGAGAAAATTTCACGCAATTATCATAGACACTCTTGGGCAGTTCATTAGGCTCTCCTCCATTGGAGGTCGAAAATTACATGATTTTTATGTTTCTCGATACCCTGTAGAGGGTGGGTATACAACGCAGAGGAAGGTACTAAAGAAAATTATTCAATTATATAATTTAATAAATTTTTGAAATAATTTTAGCAGAGAAAATTGTATAACCTTAGTTGGGTATAAATAATAATATTTATAAATATTTTCTGACCTAAGACAGCACAACAAAAATGTATAATTTACTATATTTTCATTTAAATTGTAGCATTAAATATTAAACACATAATTGCAGAATTTATATTATAAATTAATAAAAATAATTATAGATACTCAAAAATCTGTAGAAACATTTTTAATTTATGATTTTAGAGCTTAGGAAAACACTTATTAATACTTAATACTTAAAATTCCAAAATGAATTAAATCTCTGTACAAAATAGTAACCTTTCTATTCGATCACCTACCATTCCTGCCCGTTCTATTGTTGTTCAAGCAAAAAATAATTATTTTAGGCCAATTTGCAGTAAAAATGAAATTCTTTCGTAAACGTTTTTATTAGCTGTAACTAAATCCAATTAGCCAGGGCAACAGGATCAAAGGCAGTTGGAAAAGAGGGGTACTTTTGGGAAATGAGGGGAAAAATGCGGGAAAAATTCGAGGGTTGGGAGTGAAAAGTGCAGCGATGGCGTCGGCTGCTGCTAATGCCTTGTGGAATTTCTTATGACAAAACTTTTCATCAAAAAAATAAAGGAAAAAAAGAAGAGCAAGAGATATTCCATGGAAATTAATTAATGTAAAATGTGCAACTAATTAGCCATCAGATCTGTGCTCCTTCGCTACGAATAAACCAGCGAGGAGACATAGCCTCGTCCTCATTTTTCTTTCCCTGTTTCTCTCTTAAAACATATACGGACTTAAGGAGGTATTTCAAGCTTAGTTTTTGGTTATATTTATGTAAGCGGAGTTATAAGCTCATCTCGATTTTATTATAATGTAAGCTTTAGATTAAGAGTGAAGAATAAGATATTGAAAGATTACAAGATTTATTTTGAGTTTACGGCTTTTTATACCCGGTACCCATAGGGTACAAGGGTATTATGGGTTAATGCCGACCTCTGTCCGTCCGTGTGAAACAACAAATCTCAGAGACTATAAGAGCTAGAGTTACCAAATTTGGTGACAACATTGGAATCTGTGGCACGCAGATCAAGTTTATTTTAAAATTTGGCCACGCCCACTTCCGCGTTCAAAAATCATAAAAAACGTTAAATAAGCTATACTCGTTTTTACCGGGTTAAAGTTAATAGATACAATAAATAAAAAAAATAAAATGGACGTTTCCTGAAAATTTCAGTAAGATCGGACGATAAACATGGGAGATATTAGCAATAAGGTTCGAATTTTAACACACCGCCCTAAGGCACTGCTGTTGCAAGCTGTAGCCGACAGGTGGCGCATTCGAGCCTTGGCCGTGCTTACTTGTTTCTGTGTCGTTTTTCTGCTCTTGATGCTGCTGTCGTCTCTCTCTCTGAATACCGCTCTGGCTGTTACCTCGATGTTGCTTTTCTGTATCTCTGCTGTTGGTCTGCTATTGTTTCCTTCTCCCTGTGCTGATCCTCTGCTGTTATACTGCTCTTATTCTGCTGCTGTACTTCTAATTTCAACCGTTTTTCTGCTTTTGTTCTGCTGTTCCACTGCTGTTGCATGCTCTGCTGGTACTCCACTGTTGTGTGCATTCTGTTACTCTGCCCTTCTCCTACACAGTCTTACATTTATATAACATATTTTATTAAAATAGGAAACCCTTCCTGGGAACTAAATCGAATAGCAACTTTAAGACCCAGCAACCGCACTTAACCCCAAAATCGGTGGCCTGAAAAGGGGCTGAGTGAGCAGGGCTAAGCTGGCGATTAAACAACAATTGGCTGACAGTTATTTACACAAGTAGCTGGCATTGCAGCGGCATCGCTGCATTGTGCATTGTATATTGATCAGCATCGGCAAGTGCACACACAGAGAGAGAGGGCTCAATGCAGTCTGCGGCTTAATAGAAAGAGACGGCCCTAGGCGGGGCGAAGGAGACAGCTAGATTATTGGCGCACCGCCGTCTATTGTCTGCCATAGAAAAATGCTCTCTCCCCCCCCTTGCAGAGGCAGAGGCAGTCGCTGCCACCGCCGCCACAAAAAGGGGGGTTCGATTAAAACACAACAATTTTCTGATTTCTTATGCATCCCAAAAGGGGGGAGGTGGGGCTAGGGAAGAGGAGGCTGGCGAACAAGAGAGCTCACGACAATCGACGCCGTCAAACCTTATCCACAGCGTAAACACAGACGAAAAACTGCTAAATCATTGCAATACAAAACCAACAAAAGCCGCTGTCGATAGTACGCCCCCTCACCCTCTCCCCAGCATAGCGTTCTTAACCCCACGAAAGCCCAGCATTTTCCGCGCCCATTTCCACAGCGAATAACTCACTGCTTATGGCTGTGTGACACGGACTATTAGCTAAAGAAGAAAATGGTCACCTTAAATGAAGAAAATGGTCACATTAAATAAAGTGGGAATATAAAAACAATAATTTATTTTAAATTTTCCATAGAAACAAAATTTACAGCATTATACAATAAACTTTTATTATGTATATGCACTAATTAAACAAAAATATATAATATAATATGATGGCACTTATTTTGTATCTATTTAGTAAAGATTTTTAATTTTTAAACATTTATGTTTAAATATTTGTTATAAAACTTTAAATTTAGTGAGTTGCTACCTGCAATGTACAAGCTATAGCTATCGATAGAGTTTCTGATCAGCTGTACTCTAAGAGAGCATAATATATTCTTTCCTCCTTACTAACTATATATATTTGTTACAATATTTATATTATAATTTTTATAATATTTTTAATCAGCATTATTATGCAGTGTCATACAGTCACAATGCTGGGCCTGTCACTGGCTAACCCCCGTCCCCAGCCTCACTTCCTCACCGTACGCCACTGGAGTTTATTCTTCTGCTCATTCTTCTTGCCGCTGCGCAAATATTGAAAATACAATCCGTCTATGCGGAATATTGATATGCCGTGCCGTCTATATCTATCTATATCCATATCCATATCCAAGCCGCGACTGGGGACTCCAGGGGGGGGGGATCTGCGACTTGCGGCTGCCACACACACACACACACACACGCGAGCACAGAGTGCTTTTAACGCTGTCTGCTCAATGATTTATTGATGGGGCCAAAACGTATGCGCATTTAGCAGTTGCAACAAAGCGCCAAAAAGACCTTAAAGTTACCCAAAAATGCACACAAAAAACAGGGGGAGCTTGGTGAAGCCAACTTAAGCTTTCATTGGTAATTACAATTAAACTGGCAGGCGAAACAATTCCAAATTGACCCCAACAGGAAAAGGGGGAGAAAAACAAACATAACTTTGACCAAACACAAATGGGGAGAACATGAGGAAATAACCCAAGCCGAAGGGGTAAATACACTTTGTAAAGAAGCCATAGAAATTTTTATTAAATTTATTTTACATATAATATTTTTGAGACAAAATAAAAACAGAAAAGAACAGAAATTAAAATAAAATACGTTCAACCTTTGACAGTGTGTTTTTTTTTTAAATATTTACTCTTTTATAATTTTATTTTATTGTCAACAAATTTTATCTATTAGCAAAAATGAAAATCCTATATTTCATATTTAGTATATATTTATATTTAAGAAATGCTTAAATAAAGATAGAATAACAATATGTAGTTTTAATCAAATTTAAAGTGCCCCAAAAGTAGTTATACATTTTTCTTATGAACTCATTTGTTCTAAAAATGACCCCGAATACCCTTTCTCTTCATAAACATTCAAAGAAACGGCATTGGAAACAAACTAACCATATTTATGGTGAATACTCGTTCTCCAAGCCCCAACCAAAGTCCAACACTCGAGATGTGAGAAGACAATTCAATTCATTAGCAAAGTGCATTTTCTTGTATGAAGTGAGCAGTCTTTGGTTGTGTTCTGTTTTTGTTTTTCCTTTTTTTTTTGGTAACAAGTCTCGACGCTTTTAGATATGAGTCATGCACACGCATTTGCCGAACAAAACTCTCGAAAAATTACGATTTTAGCTATTTTCTACTTCCCATACGGGTAACCCATTTCTTTTCCCCATTCCGAAGTCTGGAGTCCGGACATTCTAGTCCCAAGCTAACCAATAAATAACAGACACATTTTTTAAAACGGTAAATGGGTGCGACTAGTAGGTATCCTGGAAGGACCTCTAATCATATATGAGCAGCAAAATTATATAAAATAAAAAAATATATTGAATAATTTATGAATAATATAAATAATATTATCCACTAATATATAATCTCTAATTAATTATTTTGCAGGATACCCTTAAGCAGTAAAGGACCCAGGTCTGAAAAACCGTGTGCAGCAACAAGCAAAAGTAATAAAAACGTGCTTAAAAATCATTTATTGAATTCGTGACAAAAATACGTTGGGGGAACCCCCAATTTCCATTCCCCCCCAAAAAAGTGGAAAGGAAAAAGCGGCAAAGGAACCCCAAATGTTGGACTACGAATGCGACTGCGACTGTCAAAGATGCTGTGACTGCTGTGCAAGGACAATATTTGCCTGCGTCAGGACTCGGTCCTCAGCCCTTTGCTATCTGTCCTGTGCCCCCTCCTGTCCCCCCCTGCCCCACTGCAGCTCCCTGCCAAGGCCAAATTGAAAAGGGCCGCAAACAAAGAAGAAGAATGAGCCATAGAAACAAGATAGCGATAGTCCAAGGAGCAGAGAAGGACGACGAAGAACCAGAACCGGAAGGGCGACGCTGCAAGAAGCAGAGGATGGCGACTGCAGCTGCATTTTGGCCACAAAAAATATTAAAATGGCCAAAAAACGCGATCGAAATACTGAGAAAAAATTAAAAGGGGTTCTTCTTAATAAATTAAATATACCTGTATATTTAAATAAATAAATTCCTTAGATAAGTAATATAAATACTAAGAAAACTGTAGAGAATAAATTTCATAAACAATTATTAATTCATTTTCGTTAGGTAAAAAGAATATAGAAAAAACTGAATAAATTTGAAGCATACATATATTGACAAAATTCAAGGTTTTCTATATTTTAAGTAAATGCTAAAACTATAAAATATAACAAAAGAAATTAAGCAATTTAAACCAGTTTTATAGCATTATAATTTAAAAGGACCCTCATCAAGTATATATGATTAACTAACCAAAAATAATATAAAATTTACTTATAAAAAACATTCAAGAAATGTAACAAACAAATGAATATATTAAAACGTTCATCCAATTTTAATAGCATTAATCAAAGCGAATGTTTTCATCATATTTTTAAATTTTCAAATAACTAAAATAAATTATTATTTTCACTATTTTTGTGTCTAAAATTTTCCAAGAATCATGCTTGCTATCTAACATTTTCTGAAAACCCACCCAGCAATTGCATTAGTAGAAGAAACTCACCAAATGATAGCCACGAAGACTTCGGTTTTTGATGAATAAAATTAAATGCAGAAAGCGCCGAAAGAGAGAGGTGAGATGCTGGAGAAAAACACAAGCACTGATGTGGGGAAAAGAGGGAGAGAGAGCCCTAAAATGGACAAGGACCACGCACTTGGCTGCCCGATAAGTTGACGCTCCTCCGCCCCCACCTTTTCCACCTGCAGAGTTGCAGGTGCTAAGAACAAACAGACATTGAGAAGGGGTCGCAAAATCCAGGGGCGTGCAAGAGGGCCTCGTGATGGGGCGGAAAATGGGTGGGAAAACGCGGGACACAATGAGCGTCTGCCATTTTTGCAGGTCACTGCGCGCATACAAAAGACAAAAGCCAACAGCAGCGGCCGCCGACATTTGGCACAAATCGCTGAATGGAGATGTTTGCCGTTGGGCTCACCCCCCTTGAAACCCCCCTTAAACTATGGCTGGGAAGGGGGGCTGCTAGAAGTAGGGGATGGTTAACTGCTCTTTGTTGGCATCGCTGCAAGTGACAAGCATTTTGCGTGTGGCGCACGGTGTAAATTGTCGTCCTGTGAAGGCAGGAAGTACAAGAGTAAAAAACTAAGAAAAATTAAGAATAAAAAAGGCTGGGAAATAGGAGTGAAAAATCGTAGATAAATAGTATAAATAGTACGGGAAAATCAAAGAAATTAGGGGTTAAAACCTTCCAGAAGAAGAAAGTCTTCTAAAACTGTTTTAACATTTTTTTAAGAAACAACTCTTTGCAATTTAAGGGGTTTGTTTTTTTGCTTAAATCCCTGTACTTCTTTGTATATTACAAACCTATTGTTTGATGCGTTTAGCCTTCGTCCTGCATGTAAAAATTTTGGCCACGATTGCATTTGCATTTTGCTGGCCCTTTTAACCTCAAATTAAGCGTCTACAATGGCAGCTTGAGGTCAGGTTCGTTGGGATCCAATTGTTTGAAGTACAGTGCAAGCATCAAGGATGACATTTTTTGGATCTCAAATGAGAAAATGAGGTACACCGCTTGTAAAAATCATTTAAAAGAGAGGATTCCATCGCCATTGCCTAAAAGTATGCTGTACAAAATGTACTCAAGCAAGGTATTTATTGAGATAAAAAAATGTAGCATACTTTAAGACGCCAATGCAGGAGATTTAAGATCTCTAGATACTTATATTTGTGAAGTAAATAAAGATGATATAAGTATATTTGATAAATGTATATATTTTATTTTTTTTAATATTTTTTTTATTATTTTCTTTTATCGAACGAGCACCGTACACACGTAAATACATGCAATATGTTCCTGTGTTTTTGCTTGTAATTTGTGTGCGTATTCAGTGGGCGTAGGCCAATGCACACACAGCCACACACACCAGCACACACACACACACACACCCGCTGCACAAACACTGGGAAAGCTGCACGTGTCTGGATGAAACAACAACAAAAATGGGCACACAGAGAAAACATAATTATAAGCACATGTTGCGCCCACTCACAGCCACCCACACACCCACCCGCACACACACACTCAAAATGCACTTGCTGCAGTTCGTTGCATCTCTCTCTGGCACACATAAATTACCGCATTGAAGGGCGCACAAAAGTCTTGTCCAAGTCTAAAGAATTTTGTACATGATTACACTGAAACAAACGGAAAAAGGAAAAAGAATACAGATAAAAAATAATTATGCAGCCGAGTCTCAAACCTTGGATTAAGAAGTGGCTAAGGTCGCGACTTTATTGTCTTATAATTCCCAAGTTTATCATCCAAATAAAATGAAATACACGCACTAGGCTATTAAATATGTATTTATTTACTTTCTACAGCATATGAAGCAATATTTTTGTATGCAGTTTTCCCAATGCCTTTCAGGCATAGAAATATTCAAGGGCATACTTTCAGACAGCTTAAAAAATGTTTTTCCTGATCATTTCACCATTTTATTCTTATTTAATTAGTTTATTAATTGTTTAAAAGAAGATATTTTTTTTATTTTATTTTTTTATTTTTATCCTTATCATCACCATTTTATTCTTATTTAACTAGTTTATTAATTGTTTAAAAGAAGTTTTTTTTTTTTTTTTTTTTTTTTTATTGGAACATGGAACATTTATGGAACATTAATCAAAATTTTAGTAATTTTTTTTTATTTTTTTTAGCCTTATCATCACCATTTTATTCTTATTTAATTAGTTTATTATTTGTTTAAAAAAAGATATTTTTTTTTATTTCATTTATTTATTTTTCATGGAACATTAATCACAATTTTAGTGTCTAACTTAAAATTATTCCTAGACTTTATTTCTCAGTGCCCGAGTTCGTGTGTCCGTTTGTGGGACTTTTGAATTTTTGCCTTGTATTTCGTTACATGATTCGAATTTCTAAAAACTTTTTCGATTTGTTTTTGTTTTGCCTGGAACAGGGTCCGACCGCTTGTTTATTTGGGTGGCCGTGCCCCATCATTGAGGCATCGGGTTCGGGGCTCTAGACTCTGGACACCGACTATCCTGTTCAACCTGACACTTTTGAAATGAAGAATGTGAGTATTTATGGACGCTGCAGTAATTAGCCACACACAGAACTGTACTCTGAACTGCAGAATAAATTGAATTAAGTCCGGTGGAGTGGGCCTGGGCTTAGGCTTCCTGCCGGTTTAAATTTCGCACCGGGCTTCCTCCTACATTTCGGTTCTGAACTTTGATATTTTGGCTTGGGATTAAATATCAAGGTGCTTGCCTAAATCAGTTTAGTTTATTACCAAATTAGACCGAGCTGATTTAATAGAAACTATTAGGTTACACACACTGGCAGGGGCATTAATTAAGCATCAATATGTTTTAGTTTAACTACTAGGGGTGCCAAGTCTGTGAGATTCCTATTCCATAATTAGGCGAATGTCGATTTAATGTCAGTTAAATTCAGCATCCTTTGCAGTCGCAGAAAATAATAAAACATCAAATAGTTTTGTGTGTCATAAGCCACCTTTTTGCTTTCAAAGCAAACTTAGTTTTGTGGCATTATTAACTAGTTTAGTTACATTTGAAAGATAAATATTTATGCAGTAACTATTTAACTAACTTTGGGTTATTATTAATAGGAGTTGGCAGACTTGAAAACTGACTTTGTAAGCTAATTTTAATTTGAAAATGAGTTCCAAAGCTAACTAAATGTTTTAAATTCCTTACAATTAACAGAACTTCCTGAAATATTTTTTAGTTCTAGTTCTGTATAAGTTCTGTTTAGTGCTTTATTAAAAAAAATCTACAAATCACTTTATAAATATTTTGTAGATCCCTGAAACCCATTTTTCTGCGGTAAGCCTTACTTTTCCCACCGATCCCTTGAGCATAATATTTCCAAAAATGCAAAAACATTCGACTCAGGTGACAGTTTTGCATATTTTTGCCAATGCCAATCGCACTTATCCAACGCGTCCCAGCAGATCAAAATAATACGAAAAAAAAGAGATGATTTATACAGCGCTGGCGAATTAATTTTGAATGAAAATGTCCCAAAACCTGCCGCTGGTGACTAATAAGCTGCGGGGCCCTGGGACGGGGTTTTTTCGGGCTTCAGAGGGTCTGGCATTTTCCTGGGGGCCGCCGCGTTGCAAGTGGAAATTTATTAGTGCTCTTGACAATCGGCAGCACAGAATGTGCAGAGCGCACATTTTTCATTCGCATTTCAATTCAGATGGTTCTAGTTAATGCAGGATAACCCCCTGCCCAAGCACCCAGGCAGGGGCGTAGTTAATGGGGGCTTTGGCAAGATCTAACAGAGAAACTAGGAGAATCGGTAAGGAAATTCGAAAGAATTTGTTTTTTTTACATTATTGAAATTATTTCTGGATTTATTCTATTATATTCCTTGTCTAATATGTGCCCCCTTTTCGAATTTCCACTTCCCTGGTCGGAAAAAAGTGTCCGCGTTGCAGAAAAATGAATTTCTATAGCTTCCCCTGGCATCGCCCCTCAGCTTTTTATCCTTTCCAGGGACTGTAAAATATGACAAACAGCAAATCGCACCAGTTATTAAATCGAAGCGGCTCAATAGATTATTACATTCAGTACATTGCCATATACAATGGATATATGCATCCGCTTGGATAAAGACAGGAAAGTATCCGTTTGGCTGTTGCCACGGCAACTGGCTAATGAATCAGGTAAATATATTAATATCTATATAATTAATGTGTATTATGCATGAGAAAATACCTATGGTAATTGTGGAATATAGCGGAAGCTGTTTAGTGCATTTTTTGGGCTCATATTATAGATATTTAGAATTGGGAGATGGACTTTAGGGATACTTCTTAATAAAATCAAATATTTAGGTTGGGGTAAGGTTTTGTTTATTATTAAATTAATATATATTATTTTATTATTTATTATTAATTAATATATATATTATATAGAAATGCTTCAACGCCTTTAAAATCATAAATAAAATGGATTTAATTTAAAATAAAACTAGTTACTTATTAATTTACTTTTGTAAATCCTTAAAACGTAAGGAATAATTAATTAAAAATGCTAAATATAATTTATTTCAATTTTTTTTGAATAGAAAAGGTTATTTTCTATTAACCTCATTCTTTATGGATTTTAATATAATTCAATATAATTATATATCTTATAAACTAACAGCATAAAACATCCTTTCCTATTACAAACTCCAAGAACACCCATCATACCCACTACGAGGTATTCAAATCCATCAGATATTGAGCCATTTTACGGACTTATTGAAATACTTACACACTCTCACAGGACTAAATAGAAAGAGACAGCCGCACCACAATGGATGTTGCCGAATAAAAAAAAAAAAACAGAATAAAAAGAGCAGGGGAAATATCGAGAATATATCGAGGACTCTCCGCGAAGAGAGAAATAAGCCGGCGAGAAAGGAGGCCATTGTAAAATGCAATTGACGTTTCAATGAGACATCGTCCTGGCCCATTCTCTATTACCCGAAAACCGAACTGAAATTGACGTTTTGGCTTTGATTAAAGCCAAATACCGATTCCCAGGACTCGGATCCAGATCCAGACAACGCTTCTGACTCATCCGACATCAATCAAAAAAGCACAAAAGCCAAAAGAGGGAAATGTCTGTTGGTGGTGGCGGCGGGCTTTAGCCTAAATTTGTACAGCATTTGGCTATCAAAATGATTTAATTGGTTAGAACAGATCTTTTGTTTTTTTTATGTGTATTTTCATACGCTCACTGAGAGTAGTATAGTTCCCTGATATTTCTTTGAATTTATATATGTTTATGCTTTATTTTTATTACATACAAAAATTTGGAATATTATTGTGATCATGGTTTTAATTCTTTGCAGATATCTTGAGATCAGTGCAACATTACCTCTATCTTTTCAAGTACTTCTAGAATTATATGTTTATATCCCTATATATTACATGTAAATATATCTATTAAAAAAGTATTATTGCCACAAGAGGGTTCCTAACTTCGATTCCCCAAAGATGGTCCTCTTTTCTTCTTTATATCCCCCTTTCTTTTTTCAATCCAACGATGGATGACGTCTTTGCACTCGATTGACCACAAATCAATGGACAATTTAGAGAAAACAAAAAAATTAGGCGGGCGGGGAAGGGGAAAAAAAGGGGTAAAGAGCTGGCCAGATGGGGACAAAAGATGAGATGGCTATCCACCTGAGCCCGTGTGCATTTGTTATTCATGAGCGGCCATCAACACCAAACAATGTCCGACAACAACAAGGGGAAACCGCCAACAATTACAACAACAAATACACCAACACAATTACAACAATTACAACAACAACAAAGGAAAAAGAAAAACCAGAGCTTTTCCTGGCCACGTCCACAGCTTGATTGTCCAATGGGCTACTGACGTTTCCGCTTGCCAAATGCAAACGGAAATGTCACAAAAAAAAAAAAGGCAGAACAGAACGCCTGTAAAAATGAAAATGAAAAGAGAGATTGTTGAAAAAATGTTCCCGGTTGGTGGTGGAGCGAGGGGGGTGGTGGAAAATTGGGGGAGGGGCAGGCTGCAACTGCCAACTGCTTTTGTTATGAATGATGATGGAAAATCTGGCAGCAACAGCAGCAGCAGTAGCAGCGGCAGCGCCAGCGGCAGCAGCAGAAAAGCAGTGGAAAAGCGGTCCAGGCATCTCAGCCAGCATCTCCATGGACTAACCAATTACACTGAGAGAATATTACAGTTTTTTTAAATATATTAACCTTATTAAGTGTTATTAAAATTGCTTTAAAATTATTTTAAAATTATATTAAGCTTACTTTATGCTATATAATTTATTTAGACAATTTCCGGTAAGACTTGGTTTTATTTTGATAAAAATATTTCATATTTAAACGAAAAAGAAAATAAATTTTGTAGGGTAATTACCATATTTTAATAGTATATACATATACCATATTTAACTAATTTTAATATAAATATTATTTTAAAAACATTTAAAACACATTTAATTTGAATTTATCTTATATTTCAAATGCATTTATAAATAAAGACATAAAATAGAAAAATAAATTATGGAAAATTCCCAGGGCTATACTAATATATAATCTTTATATTATTATACATATTAATCCCAATTAATAAGATAATAATTATTTGCAGTGTAAAAACTCGTAGAGATCGGCGGGGATAATAATTTGGGTGATTCAATTCAGTTTGTGCAACGAGCAGGGCCAGCCAAAAACTTTGTGTGCGAGAAAGAAATCGGGTTCCTTCTGCTGGTCAGAGTAAAAGGAGCAAAAAAGAAATGAGCAAGCCGGAGAGCTGGCTCTAAAATTTTCCTGGTTTTCTAGTTTTCCGGCCGCGCCAGAGTCTCCGAGTTCGGGTTAACCCCCCTTATTGGGTATTGAAATGCAAATGGTCGCTGGCCTGCCGAAATTAAATTATGTGGAAGTAATGATAACCCTTCTGTCTCTGTCCCAATGCCGTTGATTCCCTTCCTGGACCGGCCACCAGCACCCATTTATCCTCTTACCAGCATTTTCCCGCACTTCTCCTCGCTTTCCCCTCGATCCGATGCAGGGTCTTCATTTAACTGGCGACGTAACGCCTTTTTTGGCAGCTGTCTTCATTGTGTCCTCTGCTGTCCCCCCGGCTTCTCCTCATTTTCCCGCTTTTCCCATCACCGGCTCTCGATTTTCCCCCTGTGGACAGCGGACACCGGACGGTGGGCGGTGAATGGTGGGTGGTGAAAATGAATTGGGTAGGTGTGTCGCCAGCAGCCGCTAACGGCAATTAATTGTTTGCTAAAGTGTCTTCGCACTTAGTGCAAGTGGAACAGGAACGGGAGGAAAGCTGGATTTCCCATTTTCCCACTTCGGCAAAGGGAAAAGTTAACGGAGATTCATTAGGGCCAAAAGACTGAGATTGAAAGGTGAGAACTGGCTATAAATTTTGGAAGGAACGAAGCAGCTCCATTTGATGCCCATCAAGGATGTGGACAGCTTAGCCATAAATTGACCAGCAATAAAAGGGTATAAATAATTAACAGCATCAGGGGTTTGGTTTAGAGAGGAATTTTCGAGGCTTAGATAGGAAAATGTATTATTTTTCAATATAAAAAAGCTCGAAAATAAAATAAGTTTTTATGATTTTTTATAACTCTAAAACTAATAACATGTTCATTTTAGTTTTACTATTTTGTAATGCAAAACATGGGTCTTAATAAATTAAATAATATTTCTTCCTTTGCATTTGACAATTCTGTATGAATTGGGTATTACAAATAATTAGTTAATATGATTTTTTATCACACTTATGTTAATAAAATGTTTATATTTGACTTTAAACTTAGTTTGTATTAAAAACTAGACTCTAATCCCTTAAGTTATATTTATTAATATGAATTTAATAATTATTTATGAATTATTTATTATAAAAGATGCCTTTAAAATGACTTTTAGCTAATTATTCCTAAGATCTGTGTCGTTTACTTCTAATCCCTTAAGTTATATTTATTATTATGAATATAATAATTATTTATGAATTATTTATTATAAAAGATGCCTTTAAAATGAGTTTTAGCTAATTATTCCTAAGATCTGTGTCGTATACTTGATATTTAGACTTAGTTCTTATTAAATTTTATTAATTATTTTATTTTAATAAATAATCATTCTAAAGTATACCCTCCTTTTCTGTGGAAATTAAGTCTAATTGCTCAAACCTTTCACAGTTCTTAGGCCACTCTTCGCTAGCCCGTGTCCACCTTGTCGTATACTTAATCTAAGAAGTATAGACCCAACCGGAAGCTCTTATTTATATGACCCCTGCGCCCTCACTTTTCACTGTGTTTGTGTGATTTCCAGCTCCTGTTACTCCGTTTCTCCGTTCCCCTTCGTGTTGTGTTATTTTGCTTGTTTGTTTCGATAAGGTCTTTGTGGGATGTTAAGACCGATGTTAGCATATATGTATATATGCATATATACGCTTGTAGCAGGGACATGTGTGCATTTACAAGCTGTTCTCTCAGTGCGGTAATGTTTTCCTTGGAATTTGCTGGCCCCCGGGGGGATATACCCTGTAGAAAGGATGCTGCTCGCTCTTGTTTTTATTGTTGTTGAGAATTGCTGGAATTGTGGCAAGTTTTTGTTTCGTTTTATTTAAATAGAGAAAAGGAGAGAGAGAGAGAGAGTCCTTCGGTGTCTGTGTGTCAAGTGTGTAGGCCTTTTGTGGCGCTGTGGATATAAGAAATAAGCAGAAGGATCCGTAGGCGTTGCTGCTGCTGCTGCTGCTGCACTTTCCATCCATTCCGCAATCCATCCAGCCAGCCAGCCATCCATCTATTCATTTATCCAACCATTCTCACACGGATGCATATTTACATAGCAAATATTAACATTGTGTAATTTAGTTGCTCTACAAAATGTGTACAAGGATATAGGCGAGTGTCCCTAAGTGAGTGTGTGAGGCGACAGTGCGTTTCGGGAAGGAAAATCTACTTTTGATAGCTGATATTGGACTTATTATTTGGTAGAAAATTAAAAATTCAAGATTAGGCTTAGCTTTTTATGGGGAAATAGTAAAATTTGTATTTATAATTAAGCTACGTACAATATAAAATAAACTAAATAAATAATAAATATAATATTTATAAAATACCATGTCGGATACCCTTTAAAACCTTATAAAGTCTTATACATTAATTATAATTAATTAATATCAACAATTTTAATGTTTTATGTGTTATTTCAAAGCCGTCGCTTACTGTATCTCCCCTTCACAAACTTAACTTGGTCGAGCAGAATTTGCCCAAGACTTTTCTGGCGGCATTAGCATCTCGGAGAGTTGCAGGAGAGTTCCAGTTCCATTTCCACTTCCACTTCCACTTCCACATCCATTTCCTTGGCAAACTTGCCACATCTCAAAGTACACACAGCAAAACGGGGGAGGCAGGGTGTTTCGAGTATTTATTTAAAGGCAACCCAGGCACTTTTGCCCCTCAGCCTGTCATAAAGCACACTGCCATTATAAACTATTATTCCGTCTTGGCTGTTGATATTTTTCCAAATTTAATTGCATTTCTCTGCCCAGGCTCTGAGCTACACATATATATATATCTATGCTCGGATATTCTAGGGCTATAGAGGCGCATATATATATATAGGGTTTGAGGGGAGGGCAGGAGTGACAAGACAACTCAATTTGATGGCAAATCACATCATATGCTTTCCAAACACGTCCCAACCAGCAGCGACAGCAGCACGCAAAAATTTAAGTCACGAAAACAATTTCGTCAATTGTTGTTGTCCCTGCGCTGGACGGACAAACTGGCGGACAAGCCGGCGGACAGACGGACAGGCGGACAGTGGGTATGTCCTTAAGTGGCCAAGCGCCTTGAGTGGATTACAACGCAACGAGGCGACATTATTGTGCTTTCCTCCCCCTCCAAAGAATCCATTCACTCCCGGAATTTGTTCTAGACTGCGCCATCGTTACGTGCACTGAGCGAAAAAAAATATTAGGAAATTGAAAATAGCCAAAAAGAGCAGATAAATATTTAAAAGCAGTTTTTAGGTAAGCTTTCCAGGGCCTTGATAGTATTTTTAGCAATTATTAACTCTTTTTCAAGCCAAACTTACCAAATAAACTTATTTATTTATTTAATTTATTAAATGTATTAATAAAAAAACTACATTAAATTATTAAAATAATAATGGACATCAAAAAAGAGATTTTTGACGTTCATAATACTTGCTTACACAAAAAAGTACAAATACTTTTTAATATATTCAAAAAGAAAGACAAGATCAATATAAATAGGTTTAAATTTGTGCCTAAAACATGTTTTTTAGCTGAATTACTATTTTCTTAGTCTTTAAAATAATATTTTATTATTTTAATTAAAATACATTTTATATTTTATACAATTTCCCGCTAAAAGCTCTTTTTCCCGTGCACGCTCTGTCCATTTTGAAGCTGCACTTGTTTGGTTTGGGCCAAAAAATTTGAAACAATTGAG
This sequence comes from Drosophila asahinai, assembly GCA_008042795.1. Classification (NCBI taxonomy): domain Eukaryota; kingdom Metazoa; phylum Arthropoda; class Insecta; order Diptera; family Drosophilidae; genus Drosophila; species Drosophila asahinai. The sequence goes on from VNJZ01013349.1 coordinate 38,779, forward strand.
TCGCGAATTAGCATTAAGTCAATCACTTGTCTAGCAATGAAATATCTTGAAAACGCAGAGCACGTAGGATGCCTTGCAGATAAAAACAAAAAAGCCAAAAGATTTATATCCGTCTGAGGGGGAGGAGATCCCTCTGTCTCGAAAGTTATTGTCATTCGCGTTACTTTCGCAGTTTCATAATAGTTTTAACGATTGCTGATGATTGCTTGTGCCCCGAAAATGGGAGGTGGAGGTAGAAAACTAAAGAAAAAGTGAGAAGATCCATATATTTCGGTATATTTCCTGGGCTTCTTATTAATTTATATAATTATTATTCATGTCAAATTAAAATAAGTATTAAATAAATTCGAGAATGTACAAGATCAAGAATCAAGAATACAAGGTATTAAGGTTCATAAACAATATTCCAAAACTACAAATACGTTAAACAAAATCCCTAAAAAATTACTTTAAGATATATTGTAGAAAAATATCATTTAAAATATATAAAACCTGGAATAATTACTTCATACTCTTAAGTTATTTGTTAAGCTTTGCAACGTTCTTGTTTCGTACTTTTATGAAATCTAAAAAAATCCTTTTAAATTCTAAAGGTTATATTCCATTTAAGTTGATGTTTAAAATGGTTCAAAGGTTGCCCCATCCATTATTCATTTTCCTGATGAAGGAGACTCCTCGCATCTCAAAGCATATTCCACATGACCTATATCCACATCGGGAAATCCACTTTATTTTCCACTCCCAGATCAACGAAAACCACCAACTACTAATTACTAAAACGATTAAGAAGCAGCAGGAGCAGCGAAGCAGCATCTATAATCGTCATAAGGATAAAGCAAACAAAAAGGGCTTTTCGGAATCGTGTGAAATCCAAATGGAAAACCACAAAATGTTATAATGTCCCATTGGATAAACCGGCACTCGGCACCGGCACAAAAAGCGGACAGACAGCGAGAAGAAGCTTTAAAACAATTAATTATAAATTTATAGAGCCAAGAGCAGAGAGGGGAAAGCTGGGGGCAAAAGCAGACATTTAAATAACTCGGAAAACAAAAGCCAACAGAATAGGACACTCCGCTTCTCTCCTCCGCCAGGATGGGAACGAGACGGAGCACAAAAAGGAGTGAAAATGGATTTCCATTTAAGGCGGCATGTTGAGCACATTGTTTTTATTAAGTGTCGCATGATATGTGCGATAAATATATATGTATGTGTATATATATGTTTATATAGAGGGAGAGCCGTGCGAGTGTGTGTCATTCATTCCATTCACATAAACACTTCAAGTGGCAACATGACGTGCAACTAATCCGGTGCCCAAAAAATATGTTACAAGTGGGCATCGCAGCGTTCCTCCGAGTCCGAGTCCGGGTCCGGGTCCAAGTTCGACTCTGGGTTCACTGGGTTCAAACACTGAGCCACAAAGTGAGAGAGCTGGTTATTAATTATTTAAAAATGTACTAAATAAACCATAAGGAGTTCTAAAGGGATTAATGCATGCCTCAATGAAAAAGAAAATTAGTAAAAGCTTTAACTCATAAATTAAATAAATTAACAGGAATTAGGAAGAGATTTTTAGAGGTAATATTTCTAAATCATTTAAAGAAGTTAAAACATATTTTGTAATATTTAAACTCAATTGAATCCTAATAAGCAAGTATTATTTATGCCAATATTAAGAAGAAATATTATTTGCTTACTTAGAAAACCTTTCTTTTTATTTTCTAATATTACTAGTACCTTAAATAAATATTTGTTAAAAATTCTAGAACTTAACCCACTCAAATCCCACTGTGCCAAGCATAGGGACATCATAAAAACAGCTGCCGACCCGGCACAAAGATGACGACTCCAACTCCTGATGCTGATGCTGATGATGATGATGGCTGACCCCTTCTTGTCCTCCAAAGCCGTCCCCCTCTGACTCACCATCACTCTCTCTATATAATGCACGCTAAATACATAGTTTGAAAATAGTTTTGAACCCTTTCATCAGGCGGCAGGCCCCAGGCCCCAGCTCGCAGGCAGTAGCAGCCGCAAACAAACAAAAAACCCATGGGAACTCGACTCGTGGCTTGGCACCAGCATCCAAAAACGGGGGGGGGGAGGGAAAGCCTGGGAAATGCTGGAAAATCGGATGGGAAGTGGGGCCCGGAAAGGCAGAAGTGACAGCGGCAGAGAGCATTGGCTGTCATTTTCCTTATTTTTCCTCTGTTTGTTTTATTTGCTGCCATATGACCTTTTTTGTCACATTTTGCCCGAGTTACATTTTGTCACTCCTTAACCAACTCATCAGGGTGGCTGGGGGTGTCCTGCCCTGCACTGCACTGCTTTGTGCTGATAAATGTCCGCACCTCCCCCTCCCCAACAGAATTTTCCTAGAGTTTTCCCCCCCCCCCACTAGTCTGCGTCTGAGAGAGTCTGTGTGAATGGCTGCCGAAATGAATGTTGCAACTAAATGAATAAATGGAAATTAGTGCCAAAAAGGCAACGATGCGAACACAATGAACGGACGGACACAACACGGCGGACAGACTGGCACGGACATGCGGACAAAACGGACAGATTTACGGACGGATTGCGGACATCTGGACCCACGGACCGAGGCTAAATTTTGGCATTACAGGCATTGCACTCGCATAGTTTATGCCAAAGGCCTAGTTTGATCGGGAGTGGGTGTGTGTTTCCATAATTTAATATTCATTTATCTGGTGTGACCTCGATTCGTTTCAGTCGATGTGTTTTAATTGAGGAATTTTTAGGTGATTGATTTTCTAAATCCAGGAAATATAAAAGGCATTTAAATATACTAAATATATAAATAAAACTTCAGATTCAGCAATTAGCATAGAGTGGGTATCTTTAATTTTATTTAAATAATAATGCAGCTTTATTTCGTATTATATATTTTTTTATTTAATATTCATTTATTTATTTATTTCGTATTATATATTTTTTATTTAATATTCACTTATCCAGTGTGACCTCGATTCGTTTCAGTCGATGCGTTTTAATTGAGGAATTTTTAGGTGATTGATTTTCTAAATCCAGGAAATATAAAAGGCATTTAAATATACTAAATATATAAATAAAACTTCAGCTTGCTTTTATTACAGAGTTGGTATCTTTAATTTTATTTAAATAATAATGCAGCTTTATTTCGTATTATGTATTAAATTTAATTTAATCTTAACTATTTAAATTTTTATATATTTTAATGCTAAAAAATTTCTCATTTCTGTTTAAATACCAAAGCAATTTATATGCCTATTCCGCATGCATTATACTCTAGCTACTCCCATTTAAAGCAGCAACTTTCGCCGCCCAGAAAATATCAGGAATATTATCGTATAATTCAGGCGGCGAAATAAGGGAGGAGAAAGCGAGAAAAGCGAAGTAGAATCGGAGAAAGGGGAGCGGCGCATTGAAGCGAACGCATATCTATCATTAATATCGCTGCAGTCAGCTGCTGTTGTGCTTAATAAAAAAAGAAGAGCAAAAAAGGAGAAGGAAAACTCAAGGAATTAAGTTGAAAATTAAATACCCTGCAAAATAATACAGTTTATGATTTTAAGAAAATTAAAATCTACGAAGAAACGTGACGAGATAAATTCTTGGGTTATCATTAAAGGATTTTAAACAAAACTTTTTGAGAAACTGTTAAATTAGTTTTATTAACTTTGTTTTTGACTAAAAATTCCTTTTAAAATCTAGGAGAAACCTTTCTTTATTTTTGGTTTTTATACAAATTAATATAAGTTCATTTTAAGAACTAAAAAGCATTTAATTAGAGTACAGAACACATAAAAACATAAATAAGCTCAGCAAAAACTTATTTAAAGAGAAGAAAAACCGTCTAAACTGAAGAATTTACGTTTTTCCCATTAAAACTCAACTCGAAAAATCCTTAAAAATTCTATGAAAATATTATATTTTACTTACAAAGTCCACCAATAGGCTTGCCAAGCTGGGAATCGGAATTACAATGCCCCAAGTCAATATGAAAAGAAGAAATGGCGTTGGAGTAGGGATATATTCCCAACACACACACTCACACGGCAGCCATGAATGCTAACACACACAGACATACACGCACACATTGAGGTTTACTGGGCTGCATTTTCTGCATTTTCCGCAGCAGCAGCAGCAGCAGCAGCGGGAAAAGCAGTAACTGACTGCTGAACTACTGCCAACTGCAATTAATCATTTTTCTATCATTTTCAGATTTTTTACACACACACACTGCCCTGTGTGTGCATGGGGTAAGTTATGATTTTTCACGATGCTGTTCGACGATTTCGCTTTTCCCCTATCCCCTGGGAAATGTCCTTCCCTCGGAAAATGGTGGAGCGGAAAAAGGAAGTTCGGTTTGCTTGCTTGCGGCTAGCTAAAGACCTTAAATGGCCCATGGAGAAGTGTCACACGGCCTGGGGGGTTAGGCCAAATGTTTAATTGTGGTAATTAGGTTATGGAATTAACCATAAAATGAGAACTAGGTGCTTTGAAAAATATGTACAAAAATTTCTGTATTGGCTGTACATGGAATGAGTTGCCAGATTTATATTAGAACTAACTTAAGCTGAATAAAATGTATAAACAAACATTACACATTTTTGTGCATCATAAAAAGGGAATATATTACTGGTAAAATAGCATTACTTATTTTTTTCCATAAATACTTTCTATTATCTGGGGAAAAAACTTCTTGGCAACTCAAGGTCACGCCAAGTATGCAGTTAGGAATTTTAGTGCAACGCTAGAGGTAAATGTGCCCATGATGAAAGGCGTGCTTTGAACTTGGTTCGGTTTAAATATATTATCTAAACCAAATATTATATATTTAAAAATTATAAGTAAAATTGTATATGTTAAGTTTTAAAAACTCAAAATAAATAATTTTGTTTTTAACAATCAGTAGCACTTGGAAAAAAACAAGTCGTTTCCTAACTAGTTTAATTATAATGAAATTAACCAATTTTCCTGCCAGATTTTTGGCCTGTCAGCGAACTTTTACCCACAGGCCCTAAAACGCACTCTACACACGCCTCAAAGATGTATGTACTTGGTAAATACATGCCTATATCTGCATATATCCACATGCAGGCATGTAGAGGCATCTGTCTGCTATTAGCCGCCGTAAATTGCATCGTCGCCATCGGCCTAAGCGATTTCTAATGGCGGAGCACAGCGGGCGGCGGCAGCAAACACCTTCTCAACTCCTCAGAATCGAGGAGATGGATCTCCTCCGTCAGTACACTGTAAATAAATTAAACTAGGTTCTTAAATTATCAAAAAATAATATAAATGAGGCCATTAAAACAGTGCAAAAGATAGTCTCAATTCATATATAAAATTATAGATATGCATGGGTGCCACAGAAGTCAAAAGAGATTTTAGATCCCATTAAATGGTGTCTAAAAGTATGCAATAAAATTTTGAACGTCCCAAATGCAGTGTAAATTAGTAATTTTTGTGCGATGTAACATTATTTAAGATAGTTTTGGACATTCTTTAAATGGATTTTATAAGTTTCTGTAGCACCTTCTATATATATATTATTTATTTATCTTTTATAGTTTTTAAGATAATTAACAACAGCCACTTTTAGCTATTCCCTATGATTATTCTGGCATTTTTATGCCCTATAAAAATTTACAAATTATTTATGCAATTCAACAACTTTCTCCCAGTGCACATTCCTACATCCTTTGGCACATATGCATGTATGTATGCGCACCACACCACGCTAGACATATGTACATAGATTAGGTCAATTTGCTGGTAACTTTTGATGATGCCCCAGCAGTAGGAGTCGAAATCGGATTCGAAGCTGGCTGAGAGTCGGAGACGGAGCCGGAGTTGGAGGGAAACTTTCGGCCTGGCCTGGCCTGGCCTGGTCACTCATTGATGCGGATACATCCGGTGGTCCGCAGGACTGGCGCTAGTAGTAGGTGGCTCGGCTCCGTAGGTAGTCCTTGGCAGGCAAAGGGGGGGCTTTGGGATGAGGGAAACTCCGTGAGAGTTGCAAGGCATCAACTGCTAACAAGTCAACAAGACCAGTTCGGTTCATTCGGGCATTCCCATGGGACATTTGGTCAGTCCGGTCAGGTTAAGTGTTTTATGAACTTGTTTCAATGAAGTCATACAAAGTGCGTGTGTATACAGTGATAAAAATAACTTAAGCGGTAGATACAAAATTATTCAAAAAATTCTGTATTTGAAAACAAAATAAAAAATTATATTATTGATATTTCTCAGTATCTACCAAGATAAATAATCACAAAAATTGCTATGGCTTTAAAATCAATTAAAATGGTTCCTAAAAGTATGCAATAAAAAATGTTATATCCTAAAATTCTTGTACTTTCTTTAGTAAAATTGCTATGGCTTTAAAATCAATTAAAAAGGTACCTAAAAGTATGCAATAAAAATGTTTAGATCCTGAAATCTTTGTACTTTTCTTGGTAATATAATAAAACTCAATATTTGTGACTATTACCTCAAACATTTCACTAAATATATCTAGTAATTGGTAATACCTCTCAAAATACACCCCTAAGTATGAAGATATTTTTCTTTCAGTGCACTGGCGGCTGTGCAGGTGCCGTGTGGTGACATGTGGCTAGGCAGAAGCAGCAGAGGCAGGTCCTCAGCAGTGACCGACCATCTCTCGTCTGTTGCCATTGAAGCTTTTAATTTGATTTTCGTTCAAGTGTCGTTTTCTGTGGTTCCCCACCGTCTGTCTCCCGTCTCTTTCTCAGCCCGGCCAGCCGTCTCTTTCGGCGAGTACACTCTCTCGGTGTATGGGAGTGTGTGTGTGCTTTTGACCATGTTGATTGTACTAAACTTGAGCCTTTAGTCCTGCTGGAACTTCTTCTCCTGCTTCGGTTACGGTTTCTAGTTTTTGGCCGGGATTTCATTTGGGTTCCTGTTTCTCTGTGTCAGTTTCTCCATTTCTCCTAATGAGGCATTCGTTTGTAACCGAAAAATCTTCTAATTAAAGGCAATACTGTGCTCTTTTACAGGACCTCTAAAATGTTTGGGAACTTATTACCAACCTAATTTTATTTAAACCGATTTAATATTACTTTAAGTTACAACAGTCAATGTGGGGGTTTTTCAATGGAATATTTGTAAATAAGAAGAAATAATTAAATATATACAGACCATTAATATTCTCAGCACTCAGTTGGAAAAACGTATTGCCTACTTTTAGACGTTGCCTCGAGGAATCTAAAAAAAAGACGTGTCACTGTTATATTTGTCCAGTGAAGAGTAGATTTGTGATATAGGAATATATACTTAAATATTATACATACTTTCTATCAAGGAATACCATAAACCGCTTTATATGTACCTTTACAACTCCTTAAGCTTAAAGACCACAACATCTATCGAAGTGTCCACTCGACCAAGTGACATTAAATAAACAAAATTGGTAATTTGCAAATTGGCAAAATGTACATGGAATTAATATAAATACTTCGATTTTTGGTGGCTTAGCATTTAGTGCGGTTTTAGCGAAAGATGCTAGTGCCACGAAGTCGACAACAGGCTCTCCTTTGGAGCCGCCAACAAACTCGGTCCAAAACTCAGTCAAAAACCATAAAGATCTCATTGGCCACTTGGCGGCGAATTTTGTCCCGAAATACTGATGAATTCTGTCGGAATACCACCATTCATGGCTTAAAGTACATTAATAATAGCAAATTACGGAATAGTGATAGGTAAAAGCGTAATAATTCATAAAATAAACTAAATTAAATCAATCATTTGTCTCACAAAATAATAACTAGAAGTTTAATTTAATTTTAATTGTCTTTAACTTTATTTTCACAGATTCTTTTTCGGCATTGCTCTCTTGGCCGTATTGTCCTTTGCCATTTATCTCATCCAGGATGCCTTCGACAAGTGGAACACCACGCCGGTGATTGTGGGCATCGATCCGGAGTTAACTTCCATTACCAACGAACCCTTTCCAGCGGTAACTATTTGCAACTTAAATCAGGCTTTGGCCCAAAAGGTCACCAACTTGGCCAAGGACTCCGTGGAGTTTGCGATGTTGCAGACGCTGTGCCGAAGGCAAGTGGATCTAAAAATGGTCACTGGTAACTCTTCGAACTGGGAGAAATTTATACTGAATGTGAGTAGTTTTTAAATATTTTGTGGAGTTTTTAAAGAGTTAAGGAAGTACATTTTGTAAAAAGAAAATATATTTAAGTATCTTTAGATATAATTTAGTGCCTTTAAATTAATATTATTATCACAATTTATGTTTAGCTTTGGAACGCAGGCTTAGTATATATTTAATTAATTTTTTAAACAGATTTCTCAGCCCTGCAAATCAATGGTGATTGCCTGTCATTTTGGCGCCGACGACTATGAATGTGCAAGATTATTTCATCCCATTGTCACCGATGAAGGTCTCTGCTGTGTTTTCAATATGCTTCAACCCAGGTTTATGTACCGAAAGAGGTAAAGAAATACATGTTAAAATATATATATTTTAAATTACAAATTCGAATAAAACTGCCTTAAGTTAAAGCTTCTTAAAATCGGGTTAAGAACCGAAGCTTACATCCTTTTCTGCTTCGAGCCTTGAACCTAAGTCTATGAGGTTTGCAGCCTGGCTAAGCTGGCAAAATAAAGCTTAAAACATTTTTTAATTGAAAGCTTTATTGGTCAAAGCCCGCCAAAATGAAAATATAAATATATTTAATATATAAATATATATTTTTGGTGCCCACAGCGTTCCCCTCTCCCATCGCAATATGACCCTGCCCGTGGGTTTTCAATCCGTAAATTGGCACGCCGAGCAGGGCTACCGGCGGCATGGCTCTCAGCTGGACGAGGCTATTCCCGTCTATCCACGTCGCGTCCAGGGCACGGGCGAGTTCTTGGGGCTATCCCTGACCCTCGATGTCCAGGCCGACGCCTACTACTGCTCCTCGGCGAGCAGCATTGGCTTCAAGGTCGCCCTGCACAGTCCCAACGAATCGCCGAATGTGCGCGAGACCGGTGTCCTCTTGGCGCCCGGCATGGAGACCAAACTGAGGATAGATCCGGCCAAGATCCTCACGGAGAAGCACCTGCGCTGGGTGGACCGCAAGTACAGGCGGTGCTTGTTCCGGAATGAGCTCAAGCTCCGCTGGTTTGCCCACTACACCCAGAGGAACTGCGTGGCCGAGTGCCTGTCCGGCTGGCTGATTCGCCACTGCGGCTGTGTGACCTTCTACATGCCGCGCCTCAACTGGAACGACACCACATGTCCGGTGGGGAAGAACGAATGCGTGGAGCTGATCCGCTTCAGGACCATCGAGGCAATGGAGTCCTGCCTGAAGCAGTGTTTGCCCTCGTGCTTTGACTTAAACTTCAGTGGGACTTCCTTTTCGACGAAGATCTCACACGACGGCTTCCGGCAGACGCATCTGAACGGCCACTGGAACTTCTCGGATGCGTATGTGGAGCGCAGTGTGGCTGTGGTGAATATGTACTTCAAGGAGCCCACCTTCAGGGCCAGCAAGCAGACCGAGTTCATTGGCTTTTCCGATTTTTTGTGTGAGTTTGGGGGAAAGAATAAAATATATATATTTATATTCATACTTTTACAGCTAATGTGGGCGGCCTGATGGGTTTATTCTTGGGCTTTAGCTTCCTGTCCATTGCCGAGTGCGTTTACTTTGCCCTAATACGTCCCTGCCGCACTTGCTCGGAGATCAGACAGCTTAATCACCAGAAGGAAAAGGAATTGAACCAAAGAAATAAGCCCTTGCCGGGGAATATCAAATACATAACACCAGCCAATTGGTTCCAGGCCGAATTAGCCAGGCCTCAGCACTTTAATCCTGCTTAAACTTAACATTTATTGTCTTACTAAACTAGATAAGGTCCCAGTACTTGGTCACGAACTCGTTTTTGGGCAAAGCCAAACTCCTGGGACGTTCATAATTTAAAGCAAATTGCTTGGCCTTCGTTTGCAGCTCATCGTCAAAGACCTGGAAGAGAGAAATATATTAATATATTATTTAATATCATTATTGTAAACTCCCAGGTTTTTATTTTTAAAATAATAACGGCGGATGGCTTTTATTTCTCTAGATCCAAAATGTCGATCGCTCTTTTTGCCAAAACCAAAGTGACCGTATATTCTGTTCTTAAAAATCTAGCTTAATTCTATACGTTAGGACTATTATCGATAACATTATACCAACTGGTCACTAATGTGACCATGTAATAGAAAATGAGGTGTTTACATTATAAAATATATAATTGGTAGAAAAAAATGTTCATTTAAGGTTTACAATACTTACATTACATTCCTTTCTGTCCAGAAGGGTTCCCAGTTCGAACTCCATCACCGGCAGCGAGGAGTTGATAAATCTCGCGGCATTCGCCACCTCGGGAACCGCATGCTTTTGCAGCAAGGTAATCTCCCACAGCGAACTGTTGATGGCCTGCGACTTGACCGGATTCGTTTCCTGCTCATCATAAGGATCACTGATCTCATCCTCGGCCTGAGTTGCACGAATCAGCTTCTGGAGGCCAGTGTGACGCAGCAGAAGATTGCAAACGAAGCGGATCATGATCACGGCATCCTCGGTGGGCGATTGCAGAGCAAGACGAGCTAGACGCTTCACAAAAGCGGCCACCAGGTTCTCCGGCAAGTGGGTGGAGGTCAGAAAGATGTCAGCGAGATAGAAGAGGCGGGCCTTGTACTTGTTGTAGAACATCTTGGGATAGAACATGTTGTACAGCTTCTCGTAGACATCCGGATAGGTGATGTTCTGCTTTTGCATCAGGGTGAAGAGTCCCTGGAGGGCCAGCAGGGCAATGGGGCCATCTAAGATAGATAAAAACCATAGTTAAGTTTAGTTTTAGGAAATTTACCAATGAAATACGAACCAAACTGGTGCAGGGAGTCCATGAGGAAGTCGGTCAGCTGGATGGGATCCTCCAGGTGGTTGATAATCCTCTCCAGCAGCACCACCAGTATCTGGCGATGCAGCTTTTCATCGACACCACTGCTCTTCGCCATCACTCTCGTCCATATTTCGTTCAGTCTCTTGGAGCACTTCTCCAAGTTGAAGGTCCTCGCTTTGCCCGTTTCCACGTGATATTCCGCCGCACTTAGCACGGACTTGCCCAGATCCAGGAGATTGAGGAGGGACAGGAAGTTCATGGCCCCGATGGGTGCGTCTTTGAAGTCCTTCTCGGGCATTACGTCCATCAGATACATAATGGTAATGTCCAGGACATCGAGGTTCTTGCAGTACTTCCCATAGTTCGTCATGGCCACTGTGGGGGTCTCTTCGTCGGCATCCACGAGGGCCATCATAATCGTACGAATCCTGTGGGCGGGCCAACCCTTCCGCGGTGGTATGGGATTCTTAGCCTCCTCCTCGATGAGCTGGAAACAGACCTTCAGGCACACGGCACTCTCCAGGTTATCCGTTAGTAGCAGCCACATTTCATCGTATAGGTCCCGAATTAAAAGCGACTTCGCATCGGATTCCACCATAACTCGACGTTTCAGTAGGTTTTTGAATATCACTCCCAGGACAGTCATCACATCAGCTGGCTGCACATTGTCCGGTTTGTCCTTCTGCAATTAAATTTTAAATTAGTGGATTCTTAAGGCAACTATTTCAATAACTTACCAGCAAGTAAACGAATTTCTTGAGAGCTTCGGTGTCCACCACCTGTGCATTCAGCAGGGAGTTCGCCCTCGACTGCAATTGCTTCTTGGCCAGAGGCTCCTCGTTCGCCTTTGACTGCAATTGCTTCTTCGCCAGAGGCTCCACTTGCTCCTCGCTCTTTTTCGCCGCAGGTCGCTTCATTTTGGTTTAATTTTAAGTTATTTTAACAGTTGAAATGCAAAGCAAAACAATAAATAAAAAAACGTGCGGCGCGCTCGGAACAGTGTGACCGTGCTGCAATTGTTAAAATATACCACACAGCGGAGCTGCTGTTGCCGCTCTAGCTATTTTATGGCTAGTTTAAGCTATTTTGACAGTGAAAAGGCAAGAAGTCATGAAATGCAGCTATAAATCTGGTGATTTTGCCATAAATTGAAAAGAATATGTAAATTTTCTTTAAACTCCGTACTCAGACACACGAAAACTGTTTCTAAGCAGTACGATAGAGCGAGAGGGTGAGTATTGACCTCTCGTCTTGGCTCAATGCTTCGGAACACTTTTCGCGTGTCTGAGTACGGAGCTTTACTGATATTGCGACGTTCCGCGTCGCAAAACATACCGGAAATTCTTAAGCTAGTGTTATATTTTGTTATACCTTTTCTTATTTCTCATTATTAGTATTAATTCTTTTCTTTACAATTGGTCTTCTTGATAAGTATATTTAAGTTAGCGCTAAGACCTAAAATAAAATATAATAAGAAATAGATTTAAAGCAGGGGTCCGCACCACTACAGTCAAATGCCAACATTGCATTTGTATGAGTGAACATCGAACACTCTATGGCTAGATATGAAAAAAAAAACAGCTAAAATATATTGTTATATGGCAACAAAATTAGCTATAACCTAAAAACTAGCTATTTAACGGATAGGGCCGTGCGGACCCCTGATTTAAAGCCAACAGCAATACGGAAAGGCGCGCAATTTGAATAGAAACGCACCAGCCCTGTAATAGGGGCACTTAAGCTATCTGGCAACGCCGACGGACGGCGCCAGATTCAAAAAGGCACACCAGGCCTTGACGAGCACTCGGAGGCTAACCAAGAGCAATCCGGAACATCTTCGCGTCACCGGACCCTTTCAATACACACTCAATCTAAATAGAAGCAACTTGAAAACCTGAATTTCTTTGACTCTTTTTCTTGGGAGTTGGAGCTTGAGAGGGGCCTAAACTTATAAATTTCTGTGACGAACCCCGACCTTGGCGAGCTAGCCGCGCAACCCAAAAGAAGGTCGTTACAATATACGTTTTAGCAAAATTACTCGAAGGTCCATGAATGCCTATTGTAATTATTACAACATGTTTTAAGCTCGTAATTAAGAATATAATTGTGAAATAACCAAATCAAGATTAAAATACAGATATGGAATCGGATCACTTCAAATTCACATAAAAAGCGTTCATATCTTGTGGGAAATTTTGCAGGCCATAATCCGATCTTATCTCTGGGAATTTAGCAGCGGACTTGATTTGCGATTAAATTTACGACCTTTATAAAAGCCTAAAACTTTACCCATTGAATTTATGAATGGTCAGTAGGGAGAACTCGTAATTTAGATTTAGGATCATGAATAAGGTGACGTGGGGAATGACACAAAAAAAAGTTATTGGTAATGAGTGATGAATAATTGAACAAAAGTCACAAAAAGCTAGAAAGGGAAAGCAACTTCAAAAATATAGTCCCCAAAAGAAAGCAATTCTCCCGATGAGAATGTCTTAGAAGGGAAAAGGAAATAGGATGAAAACTGTGGGAAGTAGAGAGTGAAGAGTGAAGATTGGAGAGATGAGAGATTTAAGAGAGATCGGAGATCGGAGAGAGGAAGAGGTGTATTCAGCGTGGTTACCTCTTCCTGACAGCTAAAACCCTTTGGTAATTATAGTGCAATGCAAGCGGTGTATTCTAATACTGCAAAAGCCCTTGCCTTGAAGAGGAAGAGGAGAAAGAAAGATTAAGAAAGAGGGACCCCTCATCAGTATTCCACCTATTGCCAGCTAGAACCCGTTGGAAATTATAGTGCAACACAAGCGGTTAAGGCGCCAATTCTGCAAAGCACCCCTTCAATGACTCAGCGTGTGGCGGCAGAGGCTGGTAGAGAAATTTGCTGACTAGCGGAATCAGGGCTTTGGACCCTTTTATTACCTCTTATTTTTTAACAGTAAAACCAAATTGTTCTTTGTTTTTGATTGTTTAAAAATTTTAATAAATAAAACTAACTACACACAAAAAAATTGGTTCGTATGGGGGAAAAAAAAAAATCGCCTCAAGGCAAGCCTAGGCCTTGGATGGATTCTTAACACTGGTGGGTTCGGGAGTGATTTCCGCCTTGGTCTCCTCCACTTCCGCCTTCGTCTCTGCCTCCGCCAATTTGGTTTCAGGCTCAGCAGCAGCAGCAGGAGCTGCCTCCGGGGCAGACCTGGCCAACTCGCCGGGAGTGGGCTTCTTGGGCGCCGGCGAGCCCCGGCCGAATATGGCCTTCTCGATGCCCAAAATGGGGGCCTCGAAGGCCAAGGTGGCGAAGATCGAGGCGCTCAGGGTGATGCCAAAGTCGTGCCACCAGCGAAGGATCTGCAAGTGATTATTATTATTATTTATAAACAAATATTAATAAATCTCAAAGCTCAACTCACCGCATCATAGTTGCCGAAGTGGGTGTCCGTCTGCAGACGAGCGGCATTCACCAGCTGGACAATGCGATGGATCACGTACATGCAGTAGGTGAGCCGGCTGAAGCCGGTGAAGAAGCCCCAGGAGAGGAAGTCGTTCACCAATCCACCATGGCCGTTGTAGCAGGCCCACACGATCCAGCCGATGGACAGGGCCCAGCCGGTCCTGCTCAGGGGCTCGAAGAAGGCGCCCTCGATCAGCGGGGAGTCGGGGGTGTCGGGAAGGATGCGCCAGTAGGGTCCCCACATGCAGGCCAGCATGGTGCCGAAGGCCACGAACCAACCAGTGAGCACCCAGGTCTTGGTCATGGGGATCTGGCGTCCGCGGTTCCTGGTGAACAGGAAGTAGCCGAAGATCACGCCAATCAGCCAGGTGGGGATGCGCGTGTGCGTGGGATAGTAGGTCATTTTCTGGCGCAGATCAACATGGTCGTCCTGGACGCGGAACAGGGTGAACTTGTAGTGCATGAAGGTGGCGAAGGTGCCGCCGAGGCAGATGAGCAAAAAGATGACAATGGGCACCAAAGCCTTCTTGCCCCACTTCCACAGGGGGATGAGGAACAGGGGCGACAGGAAGTACAGTTGGGTGTCCACGGCCAGGTACCAGGATTGGGTGATGCACTAGGGATGGCAGGATAATCATTTAACAATTCGTAATATCTATAATGATCTGTGATCCTTACAATTCTGTAGGGAACGGCATAGTTCTGAACGTAGAGCAGCGTGGCCCACCAGTTCTCCTCGCAGCGCTGATCCTGGGTGCCCAGCTTGAACCACATGGGTCCCGCGCCCGAGTACTTGTACAGCGTCAGAGTGTACAGGACCACCACGGCCACCACCGGGGTGAGGCGGATGTACCGATGGAAGTACATCATGGGGATGTTCAGCTTGCCCTTGGTCCGCTCCATTTCCCGGAAAGCGCCCCAGCACATCAGCAGGCCGGACATGAAGAAGAAGGTGTCCACGCAAAGGGAGCCGTTCTGGACCAACATGGAGTACGGGGTCTGGACCCAGGTGTAGAACTTGTTCTTGTTGATGTGCGGCAGGTCGTAGAAGGTCATGTAGCCATGGCCAAAGACCACCCACATCATGCTGAAGCAACGCAGGCCGTTGAGGCAGTGGATCACATTCGGGTTGTTCACCTTCTTCACCGTGAAGATCTTGGGGGCATTGGTGAGCACAGAGAAGGCCAGCAAAAGGGGTTTCTTGGGAGCTAATCAGGGGGATAATATCGTAATTTAAGAATATATTTTAGAACTTTGATTACACCTCCAAACCTACCTCCGTTACGGGTCTGTACATAATCGTAGACACTGGCGGCCACCATGAAGAACAGGATCAGACTGAAGAAGACGCTGTAGGTAAAAATTAAAAGAATTAATATTAAAACAAGTATGAAAGCTACAGTCGACTGTGCTCGACTGTGAGATACCCGGTACCTAAACGTTTGCGCTTCACACTAAAAAGCAATTTAAAAATTTATATACAGTACATTGTACATACATATATTGGCGCCATTATATCGCACAGCCAAGGCTCGAATGCGCCACCTGTCGGCTACAGCTTGCAACAGCAGTGACTTAGGGCGGTGTGTTAAAATTCTAACCTTATTGCTAATATCTCCCATGTTTATCATCCGATTTTACTGAAATTTTCAGGAAACATCCGCTCTATTTTATTCATTTATTGTATCTATTAATTTAACCCGAAAAAAACGAGTATAGCTTAATACGTTTTTTATGATTTATGAGGGCGCAAGTGGGCGTGGCCAAATTTTAAAACAAACTTGATCTGCGTGCAACAGATTCCAATGTTGTCACCAAATTTGGTAACTCTAGCTCTTATAGTCTCTGAGATCTGTTGTTTCACACGGACAGACAGACGGACAGACGGACATGGCTAAATCGACTCGGCTGGTGACGCTGATCAAGAATATATATACTTTATAGGGTCGGAGATTTATCCTTCTGCCTGTTACATACATTCTCGGTTGGCACTAACTTATAATACCCTTGTACCCTATGGGTACCGGGTATACAAATTATAAGCAACTAAAAACCTTTACTCACATGGCAAATATATCAATTCCTCGCAGCTGGATGGGCGCCTCGTACTTGCAGCGCTTCTCCGTGACAATGTCGTTGTCCAGACCAATCATATCCTCGCCATAGATGCTAGCGATGACATACTTGATCAGTTCATCGGATTTCTTGGCACTGCACGTCTTCGGAACGCAGATGCCCAGCTCAAAGATCTGGGGATCCGTTTGCTGGTAGCTAATACGGTTAAACTCCTCGCCGCGCTTCTTCACATTATCGTAGTACTTGGTGATGTTCAGACTGGTCAGGCAGTACTGGCCACGGATCTCAGTGCCATAGGTGCTGGTGGCGGCCACACACTCCTCGTACTGACCCATGCTGATGGTGTGGCCCCAGAAGAGGCCCATGGGCAAGCGGCCCCAGGTGTCGGGGACTGCAGGGATTTAAAGGGAATTTTAGGATTAATTTGTATTCACTTTCATATTAATTTATATCATAAATAATACAGAGTCCTAAACAAGTCATTGAAAATAACATCGTTTCTAATTTTCCTCTGTGAAATTCTCTGAAAGATATTCGGCGAAAAACTATCTCTAAAACCTATAATCTACTGATATTTTCCTTTTCTCTCTATCTTATTATCCCTTGACAATGATTTAAAGTCCATTTGGAATTACTTCAACTTCGGTTATTTAACAATCAAAAGTTATTTTAAACTTTAAACTTCCGTATATAGTCAATCTGCACCTGCAGCACCGATAAGCCCTGAGATTGCAATGGCTCGATACGAAATCTTATAGATACGTTTACGGATTAGGATTGCGCGGGTGCGGTTGCGAACGTGCTTTTAATTTTTAACCACCAATGGCCTAGCGGGTATCTACGATTAATTTACAGGCCCCCATAAATCACACTGCACTTGATGCCGCACTTATGAATGGATTTGTAAACCTAACTATAGCGTCCATAAATTATGAATGGAATTGTGCAATTACTGGATCGATATTACGCCATTTGAAAAAGTAAAAATAAACTCTGGGCTATCTTGAAGCATAAATCATGCTTCAGTTTCATCCTTAACATAAGTAGCACTCAATCCTGTATCAGTCGGGGTTTTTTAATCTTTGGGATTCCCTAATCTTCACCAAAATCGAAATAGATTAAATTTCACCATAAATCCACATGCAAAACGACTTCTCATTTTGACCGTGACATCATGAGGGAACTTGTGCTGGGATTATGCCGATCTTATCGCTAGAAATCTAAGCAAAAAAATCAAGGCTAAAATGGGATTTATGAATGGCAATTGGCTATAAAGATTAAGGGTAATGTCAAGTGGAATCTCGTTGCTAAATAAGGCAAAGTATTAGGTATTGAATTAAAATTAGAAGCGTAGGTCATTAGAATGATTAAATATAACTATTTATGGATTTAGTTACCAGGAATAAGCAGCTCAAGAGGTCCTTAAATAAATTAATAAATATTCTTAAGTATTTTTAATCAACAAAACTGCAAACGTTGGTTTTGGAAACACAACTTTTGGCAGGATCAATAGAATATTATGTTTAGGGAGCCAGAGTTTTTACTAACAAACTACAGAACCTGTTTCAAACCTAGTTTTTTATTTATATACTACTAAAAAATATAAATAGTATTTTCATTTATAAAAAATGTATAATATTTTGTTGCCTTAATTTTGCAAATAATTCCTATTAATTCCAAATCCACAAGGACCTCATCCTAGACATAATTTCATAAATAAATCCCTGAACTCTTGGCTAGAGATCAAGTTTATCTCAAGGTATTAATGCTTACATTCCAGGGCCCACTCCTCCATGTTGTCGATGGCATCCCGGATGCGGTAAATATCCCGAATGCACTGGGCATCGGCGGCTTCCTCCTCCTCATCGGCGCGGCTGGCATAGCCCAGGGCTTGGGTCTGGTTCTGGTTGCCGGAGGGAAGGCGGTTCTGCTGGGCGGCAAGCTGGAAGAACTGGTGGGCCAGGCTGTTCTGCAGCGGAGCCGAGTGGCCGGTCAGCAGGTAGTTCGATGAGATAGAGCGATCCTTGGCGCCGACAGCCGCGATCAGCAGCGCGGCTGCGAGGACACCGAGCGGTCCGAGCTTCATGGATGAGGTGATCTCGGCAATCTCGGACAGGAGACAAACAAAACGAATCGAATCGAACGCGGCGCGGCCACCGAGGGCGGACTGGGACTGAGTGGGCGATGGGATAGATCGATGCCTTTTATAGGCTAGTTATTGGGGGCTTTTATAGCCTGCTGATCGCCAGATTGGAGTAGCTGGCACTTGAGTAGCACCGCTAGCACCGCGATGACCAAGCACCGGCCGCCCCTGGAGTCTATAAATATTGCCGGCACGGAGCTACTGGTCTTGGAGTCTCGATAAGGCCGCCGCCGCCTGCTCTCCTCCAGCGTCCGCTAATCAATTGGCTTGCATTGCCGCCCTTATCGCCACCGGTGTCTTATCTGGCTCTTATTGGAAAGGGAGCCGAGCCGCACCAACCCTCGATCCTCACTCCCAGTTGGATTCACCGGCTTCCGCGGATTTGGCCACGGACTCTGGGCGTTCATAAATCCATGTCAAAAAATCGAAAATACTAATCGCAGTGACAATTGTGCTGGCCAAGATAGCCCGGCCATCGAAGAATACCACATAAAGACGATCCCAGCAGTTAGATTCGGGTTAATTAAATTATTCGTCTTGGGGACTTTGCTCCCACGAGTTGCGCACCTGAACAGACAATTATCGGATAATTTCGGTTGGCCGCAGATATAGAAAGTCAAGGTCACTCCAAGGAAGGCGTCTCTGATAGTTTAAGTAGGTATAATCGAATGATTGGCATTTTTGGAAATGATATAAATAGTGCGGGGAAAAGATATAGGAAATATGTACACAAAAATAAATAAAGAGCATTTAAATATTTTAAAGCTTTTTTTACTCAGCATAAACGTACTCAAAATTAAAATATAAACTCAAACTGAGTTAACATCATCTCAAAGTGAGAACATATAGACTTTATTTATTTTTTGAGTACATATTATCACATTTTGAGTCCATCTTACTCATAAGTCAGGGATGGGAGTCCACAGAACCCACAAAATCTATATAAAAAAGATATAAATACATTTTTTGTTAAACAAACCTAGAGAATAAATATATTATAATACTTTTGATTAAAAAGGTCATACATACATAGTTTTGGGTAACATTTCCTTAATCTCCTCCCTAAAGCTTATTTATAAAGCGTACAGATATAAGAAAAAATAGATTAAACTTCTAATAAAATAATTGAGACTAAAGAAAGATAAGAAACGATAACCTGGTGATATGATATTATATTACGATGAATTTAGATACGATGTAGAGGCCTTCACGTATTATATTATATTGTAAGTATTATGATAGGATAGTCTAAAATTAAAATAGATCCACAGCTAAGTTCTTGAGAAGTGCTTCCCCCACCTAAGAGCCCAGAAAGGTGTTCCCAGAATTTAAATAATCTCATAGAGCCGCCTCAAGGAGGTAAACAAAGGCTGTCGTCAGTCGATAAACCCCACGACGAGGAGCACAATCAGACATTTCATTTCATTTATTTTGAGTACAAGTATTAGGCAATCGAGGCGAATCATATCTCCGATCCGAGAGGCCACTTGCCCGTGTCTATTGAGATCGAGTGGTGGCATTCGTTCTGGATGACACTCACTTCAGAATGGAGTGCGGAGCGCCAACGATACGGAAGTATCAGGAGTAAGCCCGAGAGTCGTCCGCCAAAATTTGTTTATGGCGTGGGAACAGATCGGAAAGCAACCGGGGACTTGGCCAAATGCTTTCCTCCAGGCCCCAACAATCTTATCTGCCGATTACAGATTACCAACCACCTTCTACCGGTTACTGACTTCCATTCAAGATCAGGTGGGCCGGTCCGTAGATTTACAGGCCAAGGTGCACACACTTTTTAAAGAAATCTGGCACTCAAATGTACCAGAAACTTTTCCATGCCAAGGGAATCTCAGTGGGATTTGGGAGCCATAAATTAAGTGATACGATTGGCTGGCAAGAAAAAGTTTTGGAAGGTAAAGTTCAGATTGAATCAGCTTCGAATGAATCACAGATGTGAATCCCAAATGGATGTTAAAGAGAGTTCGGTGCTGAATCCTTTAAGAAGTTCGGGAAAGATCAATCTGAAATCTTATCTCTTTTTTGTGATAATTTATACGACTTTGTCTCCTGTGATGTCACTGCAAGGTCGCCCCATCGCCACAGCTTGTCTCCGATTGGACTTTGCGACCCCCCGCTGAAGGTCTTTGGTACCACTCATTCCACTCGGAGCAAACACGAGCGTGTTTCGGAGCTATATCTGGGATCGGATTCGATTTCGGCCCGATCGAAGAACGTCAATTGGAGCGAAGGCACTTGAAACTGTTTTCGACACATTATTTATAGATGTTCCATGTGACGATGGCACGGGTTGATAGTAACGGATAATTCCCAGCAGCGCACTCTAAAGCTCCTATATAAACTCTATCTCGAAGGAGGTACGGGGACTTTGCACCCAAACAGCTGTAGCCCGACTTCCGCCTGGCGATATATAAGTAATACAGTTGTGACACAATTAGGGCAGTGGTAACCCAAGGGAAAGTGAAGGGCCATAAATCCTACGGGAACCGTGAATCATTGCTTCAATCAGACTCAAGGGCCCTTGGCTCTGGATTCTGAGTAGACGATTCCAAAATCACCTGTTGCCTTATCTCTCTCGGGGGCTACTTGGCCAACTACGTTTCGCAGTCGAGTTATATTTAAATTTAAACATGCATGGGATAGATGGAATGCGGGGTAATCTAACGCGGATTGGCCCGATTGTTATGTCATCTTTGGTTAATCTTGAATCGCCTGATGGGCAATGGGTAATTTTAATCTTAGAAAAAGGAAGAAAGCGAAGATGTTATCGACTGTGGGATACCCGGTATGCAAAGCTTTGTGGATTTAATTTTAAATATAGGATGCCAGATAAAAGCAGAAATATATAATAATAAATAGCAATAATATGATGGTCCTTATCTATAAATAATATAAAATCCTCCCTTTCGGAACATTGCACAACGGCATACGTACATTTGATTGTGTTACTGAATAAGGACAGGAAAATTTTGATAGGCAGGGTAGAAACTGCCAACTGACTTCCTGTAAAATCTTTGCCGATCCGCAAAAGAAAAGCTGATTTCCGGTAGCCACTTGAAGAGATTCAAAGCCCTTTTGAGTGGTTCCGATAACCAAAGTATCCGTCTATTTGCGCCTTACAGAACAGTTCAGAGCTTTACAGCAATAATCGATAAATAGCAGAGTAGTTAACATTAATATGTTATTCTATTACGTTCAGATACATTTTAGGAGGCCAGAAACCCGGTTTGCTTATCCTGAAAAAAGTTGCTTTCCACCCACAAATAATAAGCTCGCTTATCCATTCGTTTTAATTTCATAATTTTTATTTAAATTAATTTATTTTACACTTTCAAGCAAAAGTATTTAGTTAATTACAGTGTTGTTGGTTTCTTTTATTTTGTTGTTTTTGTTTGCTTTGTTTTGTTTCGCTTGGTTCGCTGTGATTTTGGATCAATACACGACAAAAAAAAGGAAGAAAATAAAGTAGGAGATAGAGATTGGTAGAAACAATAATAATATTAATAATAATCATCGTAATAATAGTAAAAAAAATATTTATATATTTATGTTTAATCATACACTCATTAATGAATGTGCATGCCTATGTGTGTGTGGGAGTGGGGAGTGTAGGAAGGTGTGGGTGTGGGTGAGGCTGTGGGCGTAGGCAGGTGTACAGGTGTATATGTGTAGGAGGTGTGTGTACAATTAAATTAATGAAATCTGATAGAAAAGTCAAAAGTCATCTTATCAGCTTAACTGTCGCACTATATTACAAGACGGTATTATGTCGTAACGGTTTATCAATTATTTTGTTTTGTTTTTATCATTATCGTTATCGTTATCGTTATCATTAGCATAAACATTATCGTACTCATTATTAATATTAGTTATTAGTATCAATCGTTTTTTGTTTTCATTTCGTTTGTTTTGTTTTTGTTGTTGTTTTTGTTTTGTTGTGGTTGTTTGTTGTTGAGTTAGAACTAGTTTTTACTAAGGCTTGGTTTACTTTACACTTGACTTATCTAGGCGTACCACCTTCTTCTTCTCTTCTCTTCTCTTTTCTTCTCTGCTTTCTCCGCTCGTTTGTGTTCTCCCATCTGGAGTCATCATCATCATCGGCATTATTTTTTTGTGGGTTTTCTGATTTTTGTTATAAGAAATTACATTTTGTATGCATAATAATAAACGCCGCTTAGCAAAGTGCTCCTATTCTCGCGTCTCGACCTCAAGTTTCGGTTAACGTTTTTTTCCGCTGCTACTGCATTTAGAATAAATGTTCATATGTATATATAATTTACAATTGTTCGCTTAACTAAGATCCTTCATATATCATATATAGTATATATGTATATATACGCGTGTGTGATCGATCGTACCTATATAAATGTGTATATAGCGCTGGCTTTAGTCTACGGCTTACGCTCTAGTTATCATCTTATTCCCATCTTTACGTTTAATGCGCTTTGTGTTGCTTCTATGTTTTCTGGTTTACTTGTTTCCACACTTTTTTCATCATATATAATTGTAATCACAAATAGTTTTGGAATATGCTCTCTCTCTCTCGCTACTTTCTTCCGCTATCTCATCTCCTTCATATGAACAGAATATGGATCATTTTATTCGCTGTCGCTCCCTCTCACTCACTCACACACTCGCGCTCGCTTTCTCTCTCTCGTTCACACTCATAACTTTGTTCATTGACGCCTGACTCTGTGGTATAAAAACAAAAACAATGCGGAGAAAAAATACGTTTAGCAGCGTTCTCTTTCTCTTTTCTCCTCGTCCTTTCGTTTTTTTGTTTTTTGTTTTTTGTTTTTCTTGTTTTTTGGTTACTATCGTGGGGTTTGCTGCGCCCGCTATTCCGATTTGGCGATATTTGTTTCATTTGTTTCATTTATCTCGTTTTTGCTACCAGCACGCGGCGTCTGCGTTTTGAAGGCAGCGTCATGTTATCGCAACAATACCGATTACCGATGGCAGATAATTCGATGATCAACTGCCGATCGATACCGATACCGATATTCTCATTGTTACATACGTTAAAAGTACAAAGGCATTCGGCGGCAGAGCCCAGTGACTTGAGTATGTTTGGTTTTCACACGATTCTATAATAATATAATATTTAAATTTTACTTTTACTTTTTAATTTAACTTGAATTATTTTTAGTTTTTGTTTTTTGGTGTCTGTTTTGATTGTGTGCAGCGCAGCGTGGGTTTCGCATCTCCTCCTCCGTATTTTGTTTTTTATCGGTGGCAGGCGCAGCTGTTGGTTTTTTTTTTATTATTAATAATTATTTTTTTTGTTTTCCAATTTTTTTTGTTGTTGTCTTTCGCTTAGCTAAGGAAACTACGCGCGTTTCGATTAAAAACACACTAACTAAAAGTATATATATATCGCGATATATATCGAACGCGCATTTGTGTGTCGGTGTGTGTGTGGGGAGTAGATCTATATAAACGATATAACCGATATATCCGATATATGTTACGCGCGTCTTACGAGCTAGGGCATTGGATTTTACAAACTCTACTTTGCTAATCAGTAATATTTTTGTATATATATCGCGTGTACTTGTATCTGTATGTTGTGTGTTTTTTGGGTATTTACAATTAATGTTAGTTACTTGCTTGATGTCGCAATTGAAGGCATTTTTATGCGCAGTGAATAAGTATCCTAGTATTTAAAATTTACAAAATCCCCACTTCTCTTCCTACTTCCTTATCTTTTGTTTTTGTGTTTGTCTCCCCTCTGGCTAACTCGCTATCTCGCTCTCTCGCTGACTCTCTCTGTCCCTGTCTGTTTCTTGGGCGGCGGCAACTTGTACAAAGAAAACAGTTTGAAAACGAAAGCAATCCATCTCTTTCCCACCCACTTAAATCCGATCAATTATATGTAGAAGAAAATCATATATATGCATAGACGTAATATCCGATTAATTAAAGAACCCAGTTGAAAGCTAAAGACTACGTCTAATAAATAGCGGTAAACCTAAATCGTTATCCTAGGTGGTTTTGTTAGCGTTAATAAATAGCAAATCGATCTTGGAACTCTCGAGAACCCTTCTCTCTCTCTCTCGCTTATTCCGTTACCAAAAAATTATCCTTTAGACTTCCGGCTTTTTGAGACAAATTGGGTTTTGGGGTACTGCTCATCCTAATCCTTCTCTTCTCCTTTCTTTTGGCTATCACAAAATCAAATACTAAGTAAACATTAAGTTATGTACACGAAAGAAAATCATCATAATTCCAATTAATGTTTTAAGGTGGAGAGACTCATTTAGGAGGCCGAAAAAGGTACTTATGCGTTCATTATTTGTTAGATGGAAAAATGAGGATTACGAAACAAGAACAGGACATACACATAATCGGGGACAAGCACCGAGCCAAAGCATGCTTTCGTTGTGCCTGCTGGCTTATAACTTTCCGTCTGGTTTATAACTTAATGGGTGGTCTTTGCTGTCGGGCTCCGAGTTTGATGTGCGGTGCCCGACCCTGGTTTAAGGTATTCAAATGTATTATACGTAATATGTAAGGGCTTTCACAGCTTAAAGCTTGAATGAAAAAAAAAACTGATTTTAGGTCGGTTTAAGAAAAGTTGGTCATAGGTTAGATTAAACATTTTCCTAATTCTGGCTTGCTTTAATATAATTAGAATTGAAATTTAGCTTAACTTAAGCTTCATTCTTTCCGAAATATTAAGAATTAGGTTCTGAAGCTTTGTGAGGATATTCATGGGTATTTTTAACCCCTTTGACTTGTTTTTTATCCGTTATGATGCACATTTGTTTAAATTAATATAACAATTTAGAAAAAATAAATAATTTCACGGTCGCCAAGCCCATTATAGAAATTGGTTACTTTAGAATTTGTAAAAAAATCGGTGTATAATTTAGGGAAAATCTCTTCCGTTGCTTAAAACAAATACATAAACATTTTTGTACTTTTACACACACAAAAATATACAATTTTATATAATTTTCTACGCTAGCACACTCGGCGTCACCGAAAACATTTACAAACATTTAAACATAAAGCGGGACAGGACACAATACAAAATTAAAATCGAACGCTCGTGGTTAGACTGGTGCGAAGGGGTTAAGGAATGAAAGGACCTCCTGTAAACGAGTCTTCCGCCTCGAATTGAACCGCACACTCGCACACACACACACACACAGGCTGGGGGATCCTTGATCGGTAAACAATCAATCGGTGAACAATTTGTTAGAATTATAACTCTAATTTGTTGTCCTACGTATGAATATATATATATAACTATGTATATATGTTGTAAATGTTAAGACCCTAAAATTGTATTCAAAGCATTTTGGCTATTGCTATTGGTTGCTCATGTTAATCATACTCCTTTAACCTTCGTAACGTAACTATTCCCCGTCCTCCACCTCCTGCTCCTGCTCCTGTTTGGTGTTTCGTTTGCTACTGTCCTGATTCCTGATGCTCCTATTGCTAATCCTCCTGCTAATCCACCTGCTGCACATCCTTCCCACTTATTGTTGTCTGTCACTTGGAAGTGATCTCTCTAGAAGGGGGGCGGGGACCTGGGCTGAGGATATTCCGTTCGATTCGTGGTATAAAAATATGTTATGTTACCTTTAATGTTATTTACTCTACGCGTTATGCCTATGCTTATGCATGTTCCCAATTGAAGCTCCTATAAGGAGCACTTACTTAGCTGCAACTGCCGATCGCCAACAGGCACATAATGTTCATTACTTTTACTTTTACTTTAGAGGCTAGATATATCTTGTGCGGATGCGGTTTCGGTTTCGGTTTCGGATTGTGGGGTTTGAGTTTGGGTTCGGGTTCGGTCCTCGTCCGTCCGTCAACTTGGCTTACAACTCTACGAGGGTACAAAAAACTTAATGCAACTCTTACAACGGCTCAATATTCTGTAGGCTTTAGTGTTCTTTATCCTTTGTATTCGGTACTTGTAAAATGAGTTTGTGTTATTATTTCGACACATAAATGTAAGTCACTAAGGTAAGGAGGTTTGCTTTTTTGCTTTCTGTTTGCTTTAGCTTTAGGCTTGACGTTCAACGTCCTTGCTTCGAGGAGATGATCCTCCTCCTGCTCCTGCTACTGCTCTACTTTCAGTTTCTGCTTCAAAGGAGGAATTCATTGATTAATACAAGGGGGGGGCTGTGTGTGTGTGTTTCTTAGACAGAAGAAATATATTGCATGTTTAAATATATTAAATGTTTGGCGGCGCGGTTGTGTAAGAAAGCAAATCATGATGATGCTGGCGCTTTGTTCGCTTTGTTCAAAAGCTGTCCTAGACTTAAACTAAACGCGGGTAAGGACTCTTAGGCTACGGTACACATTAGTTGTGATAGTTAATCGGTTCAATCATAATATACAATCATAATATAAAAATTAATAATTAATAATAAAGAAGCGATGTGCTTGCTGAGGGCATTTTATGTAAAGTAGTTAGTCCGTTTGGGGGTTTTACTCGCAATTCTTTTTTTCTGTGATCCCTGGGCTACCATCCGTTGTAGCTGCTGCCGCTGGTGCTGCACTAGAGCCGCTCCACAAACTTGGTCAGCTGGTCGGAGGCATCGGGCAGTGCCCCACCGGCATTGCCCACATTGACGCCCACGCCCACGCCCACATCCTGCGGCACTCCTGGCAGCGGCGACTGGTGGTGCAGCCCGTGGTTGTGCATGCCATCGTGCGGCGGTCCCTGCGGCGCCGGCGAGTGGCTGCTCATCACGTGGTGCGGCGAGGGCTGGGCTCGGGGCGAGGCGCTGGGCGCTGCCCGCGGCGAGGGCGCCGAGCGGGGCGAGGGCGTTGGCTGCGGCGAGCGGATGGGCGGCGAGGAGCGGGCCGACTGCATCATCTGCTGCTGTAGCGAGTGCGGCGTGGGCGGCCCCATTACCTGGGCATTGGGGCCGCCGCCGCCCACCACAGCCGCTGGGTTCTGGGCATTCTGGGCGTTGGGCATGGCCACCTGCATCATCTGCTGCTGCTGCTGCAAAGGCTGTTGCTGCTGCTGCTGCTGCTGCATGCCCGGCGGCAGGCCCACGCCCATCTGCTGCTGCTGCTGCTGGCCGGGACCGGGCTTGACGCCCACCCCGACTCCGACACCCACTTGGCCCTGCTGCAGCATGTTGGAGGCAGCCGCCGCGGCCGCCGCATTGGCCATTGAGTACTGGTCGCCACCAGGACCGGCTGCACCGCCGGGCACGCCGACAACGCCGCCTCCCGTGCCGCCTGCACCGCCCGCATTGAAGTTGCCCGCTCCGCCGCCACCGCCGCCGCCGGGGAACTGCTGCTGGCCGGGGCTGGCCCCCATATGGGGGCCGCGCTGGCGCTGGGGATACGGAGGCGGGTACTGGCTCATCTGCATGTAGCGCATCTTGTTCCAGCTCTGGTTGGGCACCTGCAAGCGGGGAGGGTGCGTTAGTCAGTGTCCCTCTCCAGGGGAATCTCTCTCGGTGAACCGAGGAACTTAAATAATTAAAGAATAGAGGCTGCCACTCACCATTCCTCCCTGCGTGGCCACTCCCGGCGACATGTTGGGCGGCAGGCTCTGGAGCATCATGGTGTTCTGCATGTTGGGCATCCGCTGGTGGGGCCCGGGACCTGGCTGCTGCTGCTGCTGCTGCATGAGGTTCACCTGCTGCTGCTGGCTGGGATTCATCTGCTGCGGACCGCCGCTGCCCTGCTGCTGCTGCTGCTGGCTCATCATGTGCTGCATCTGCTGCTGCTGTTGCTGCTGCTGCTGCATCACCTGCTGCTGCTGTTGCTGCTGCTGCTGCTGCGGGTTCTGGGGTCCGTTGCCGGCCTGCTGCTGCTGCGCGGGTCCGCCCGGCGCCCCTCCTCCGCCCGCCGCCGCCGCGTTGATCTGCGACTGGTGGCTCTGCTGGCGCTGCTTGATGATCGCCGCCATTATCTGCGGGTTCTGCTTGAGGATGGTGAGGATGTGCTGGTTGCTCTCGTTGGTGGGGTTGTTCTTGATCTTCTGCATGATCTGGGCGAGCTGCTGGGTGTTCAGGCCGCCGGTCTGGCCACCGCCGCCTCCTGCTCCCGGCGGCGGTCGCACTCCGCCCGCAGCACCGGCCATGGGTGGCGCTCCCATGCCGCTCATCCCCATGCCGCCGTGCTGGCCACCGCCGCCGACGGGCATCTGGCCTCCGCCCAGCTGGTTCGGTCCTCCCAGACCCATCATCTGCTGCTGCTGCTGCTGTTGCTGCTGCTGCTGTATCAGGTTCGGCTGCATCAGCTGGGCGGGTTGCCGCATTCCCGTGGCATTGTTGGCGTACCGCGCCTGGGGATTACCTCCACCCGGGTTGCCGCCTCCTCCGCCGCCGCCCCACTGGTCCATGGACAACAGGTTATTGGCGTTCAGGACGTTGCCACAGTTTCCGGCGCCGGGCACTCCGCCCGGGCCGCCTGGTCCGCCTGCGGGATTGCCACCGCCACCGCCGGGACCCAGCTGGCCAACAGCTCCGACAATGCCAACGCCGCCGACACCCACGCCGCCTACGCCGACGCCCATGCCTCCCAACTGGTTCACATTGGGATTGGGACCGGCTCCGCCCATCTGACGGTTCATGCCGGGCGGCGCCATGGGTCCACCTTTGCCGAAGCCACCGCCGTGGGACACCTGCTGGCGGGCGGCCTCCTCCTGGACCTGCTTCACCACCTGCAGGACATTCGGCGACGGCGAGTGGCCGCCGCCAGGCTTCATGCCAATTCCCGTTTGATGCGGATGCGGCGAGGTCATACCGCCCATGCCGCCGCCAGCTCCTCCGCCTCCGGCGCCTCCCGAAACCGGGGACGGCACTGTGACGGTGGAGGGCGACATGCCACCGGCTCCCGGGGTCATTATACCCGCCTGGCCGGGCATCACCTGCTGGCTAACTGCCACGCCGGACATGCCCACGACGGGCACGCCGCCGGACACCACAGCGGGGCCGCTGACCGCAGCCGGGCCGGGCAGAGCCGCTGGATTTGCTGTCCGGGACATGAGAGCCACGCGACGGCGCAGTAACTGTTGCTGTTGGAGTCTGAAATTGAGAGCAGATGGAGTCAAAAATTAGAGTGTTCAAGGACGACATAAACCTGCTTAAGCTACTTAGGTTCGGCTTCCCAAAGACGACTCAACACTTCTCGTAGAGACACACTGCCAGGAACACTTCTTTTCTATTTTTTTGGTATTAGGTTACGTTCAACCTCGAACAGCTGAAAGTATTATTTGGCCTCCTCGTCTAAAAAAACACTTCTTTCTTGATCAAAATCGTCTTCTTCGAAATGGCCTGCTTAACGTTTATATTGTAACGCGAAGTTTGTGTGTAATGGAGATGTGTTTTGTGAAGACTAGAGCTGGGAAAAAATCGATTCGTATATCGATACTATATATTCCTTTTTATTTATTATTATTTTGTTCAAACATCGGTTCTATTTTGGTAGAATCGATGTATCGTGAACCATTCATCTTTTGGATCATCAAATACAGGTGTCAAACTACCGGTGGCACTATTGATAGTATCGATGGTTTGGATTCATCGGTAGTTTGAAAACAATCACGAAAGTATCGTCACCATATTGTTATTCACAATATTCTTTTTTAATGTTATTTTAAGTTTGAAATTCTTATTTTATGTTTTTATGAATATTATATTTTTAAGCTTGAAACAAACCATTAAAAATTAGAAAAGGAAAATACAAAACAAAACTGAATCATTTGTCCGACTATTTTTACGAGTTTTAAAATTACTACTATATTAAATCTTTAATCTAAAAATATCAATTACCAAATTGTATAGGCCGATACTACCGCGATAGTATCAATAGTTTGCAAAAAAAAACTCAAAACTATCGATGGTGCCAATACCGGTAGTTTGACATCTCTATCATCAATGCTTGAATTGTTTATATTCGCTTTTTATGTTATAACAACGAATTCTTTCGTTATTTATCTTTTAAAAACTTATAATCTTTATATTATCGAAAATTAAATTAATCTCTTTAAATTAAAAAAAAAAAGGTTTTTTCGATTTAATTGATGCTTTTTCTAAAAGATCGAAAAAAATGGATGCACTGAAAATCGATTTTATCCGACCCGTTTTTTAGTAAGAATCTTTAGGGAAATGTTACCTTTACATTTCGAGAATAATTTAAGATCGCGTGAGTGAGCAACTGCACGAGTAAGTAACGAGTGACGAGTAATGAGGAAGTAATGGGTAATGAGGAACTAATGGGTAATGCGTAAGTAACGGGTAATGAGTAAGTAATGGGTAATGCGTAGGGTTAATGGGTTCCCTTCTGAGAATAATTTCAGAATGAGTGAGCAACTACACGAGTAAGTAACGAGTATCAAGTATCGAGTAACGAGTATGTAACGGGTAATAGGTAGGGTTAATGGGTTACATTTCGATAACTATTTGAAAACAAGTGGGTGAGCAACTACACGAGTAAATAACGAGTAAGTAACGCGTAATAGGTAACATGTAACGAGTAAGTAACGAGTGACAAGTAATGAGTAACGCGTAATAGGTAAATAACATGTAACGAGTAAGTAACTTGTAACTAGTAAGGTGTAACGAGTAGGTAACATGTATACATGTAACGATACAACAGTTATACAGTGATATTACAGCTTGGATTTGAGATTAGCCTATAAAACACATCATATATCGAACCAGGGGCGGAACCAATCGAACGCTTTCAATTTATTAAATTGACACAAGCAAACAATTAATAAATGCAGCCATTGATTGTCCGGGTAACAAAAATTTATATATAATATATATACACTTAAAACAGACAATAAGAAATGTTTGATTGAACTCACTTCTGCTGGAGCTGCTGCTGCTTGAGCTTGTGCTTGATGTTGGGACAGAAGGGCACGGGGCACTTCTGCTCCTGACAGTGCTTGGCGTGGTAGCAACAGAGCGCGATGAGTTGCTTGCAGATGGGACAGCCGCCGTTGGTCTTCCGCTTGCAGTTCTTCGTGTGCTGGACGACGCGCTTCATCTTCTGGCACGACGGCAGCCGGCAGTTGGCGTCGCGACACTGGCAGGCATGGACCAACGACTGGATGCAGCGCTGGATGGACTGCTTGCGGGCCTCCTGCGGATTGGCCTGCTTGTGGTCCGCCGGCGCCGAGCCGTCGTCGATATCGAAGCCGAGCTTCTCCATCTTGTGCGGATGGCCGACCTTCTCCTTGCACACGATGCACAGATCAAAGTCCTGTCGAGGAAGTAATTCATGTTTTATAATCGTAAACAAATAAGGAAAAATCCCTCAATACTCACATCACAGACGGTGCAGTGGTAGCGCGTCTCCACCGCCGTCTTGCAGTTGTTGCAGGTGTAAACGAACTTGTCCTGGCCCTGGTTGTGCAGCTCATACAACATGGACAGAGTGGAGAACTGCGCCCGCCGCAGCGACGAGAACTCAAAGTGCTTGTCGCGGGCCAGGGTGAGGAAGGCGTCGCGGCCGTCCATCAGGTCGCAGGTGAGCAGGGGATCGGGATCTTGGATGGGCTGCGGAGGGTGTTTCAAATATATTTAATATATATTTAAGAGATACTCTAGGAGATTCAGGGGACTCACCGCTAGACTCGCCGCCGACTGCGCCGAGTGCAGGCGGATGACAAAGAAGACCTCCTTGTGCTTCTCCATGGTGGCATAGATCTTGGCCGAGAGATCGTTGCCCGACTGGTGCTCGTTGGACTTTTTGCTGTTCTTCCGCTGCGCCGCCTTCGACTTGTTGGACTTCTTGGCCTTCTTCTGGCCCTTCTTCTTGCCGTCGCCGCTCACCTCGTTGTCCTCGATGGAGAAGAGCTGCGATTAGGAATAGAGAGAGATTAGTTTTGAAGGGAGAGATCTCGAAGGGCTGACGAGACACCAACACTTACATTCGCCGCTGCCGCTGCCTCGGCGGCCTCCGCCTGCTTGCGCTTCTCCTCCTCCTCCTGGTCGAGCTCCTTGATGCTCTCCTCGAGCACGTTCGGCCAGAAGTCGCCCTCGAAGTAGGGCAGCTCGGCGGCGGAGCCCAGCTTGTCCTCCATCGCCTGCTTCAGTATGTCCTTGTAGTCCTGGATGATCCGCTCGATCATGCCCTTGTCGAGCATCTTCTTGTACCACTCCTGCAGGCGCTTGGGCTTGGGGATCTTCTGGTCCGTGGGATGGCAGTGGAAGATGTAGTCATCGCCCTCGGAGGGCGGGCAGGCCCAGATGTGGGCCATGGTGTAGCCCAGCTGCTTCACGTAGTCCATGTAGCCCAGCAGGATCTCGTGGTATACGGCCGTTCGGTATTGTCGCGGCCGGAAGAAGTGGACCGAGTCCAGGTACGCGATGTACACTCGCCTCGTGTTCGGGGCCGGGCACTCCGAGCCGTACTCCTGGACGTGCATGCCGAAGAAGCACACGTCGATGCCGTCCACCTCCTCGAAGGCGAACAGCGCCTTGGCCCGGTACGGGAACTCCTGCATCATCTCGCCGGACTCCACGAAGCGCCGCCGCATGCCCGGCTTCACCTCCACGCACTTGTCCGACGAACTGACCACCCGGATGTGCACCTCGCCCGCTCCGGCCTCCTTCTTCTTCAGGAAGTTGTTCACCCGCGTCTCGATGTAGATGCCCAGCTTGGTGGTGGGCAGGCGCTTGGCATTGAACTTGTTCTCCTTCCGCTTCGAGTTCTTCTTCTTCAGGCAGTTGTCGCAGACGAAGCCGCCGGGCCAGATGGAGTCCAACCAGAGCACGCAGATCTGGTGCTGCTTGCGACCGCACTCCTGGCAGTCGACGAACGGCTCCAGCTCCAGGTGATCGTTCTTCATCTCCTTGAACTGGTCCTTCTTGATTTGCCTGTATTTGTTTTTGGTGTTTAAAAGGGTTAAAATATGTGTGTTATGGGGTTAGTTTAAATTGTTAACAAAGTGAGAAGGATATTAATTCGTTCTATCACTCAAGAATTTTGAAAGAATTGAGTTTAAGCTTTTAGCTGCGCCTTAGAAAATATTTACTTTACAAATTCAAGTCCTACCAACATCTAAACCTTTAAGTTTTAGCAGGAAGTGCACCTAAAATTCCCAAGTACGAATTCAGCGTGACTTTTTATACCATTGCAGAGGGTATTATAATTTTGCCATGATATTTGGAACGCAGTGAAACCATAAAGTATATATATTATTGATCAGCATCACCAGCCGAGTCGATCTAGCCATGTCCGTCTGTCTGTCCGTTGCTAAGCAAACTAGTCTCCCAGTTTTTGAGCTTTCGTAATGAAACTTTGCAGATAGTCTTCTTTCTATTGCAATTACTATATATTTCGGAACGGCTGGAATCGGACCACTATATCTTATAGCTGCCATAGGAATGATCGGAAAATTAATGAAACAAATATTATAACTCCTCTGTTTTGCAACGTATTTTTATCAATTTCAAGATATAGCTGTTATTAAAGGTTTTAAAATGATGGTTTTAATTTCATTAAGATTGGACAACTATAGCGATCGGTCGATTCATATGAATATGTAAAATTCTTCATGTAAAATGTAAAATTTTAAGGTAATGTTATACAATACTTTGGTATTTTCTCAATTTTACCGAAATGACTCGACTTTCAATGATCAAATTGCAGACTGCAAGGACTGCAACTTCGGTTTACCGAAGGTTAATCGTTAACATATGAGGTTTCTTGAATGTTAACTGAAACAATGGATTATAATCCAATGAGGAAAAATCCTTTTAGCACCCAAGCACTTTATAGGAATTTTAGGCTTAGTTTTAGCTTTTTCTGGTCAACAATTACTTAAGGTCTTCAACGAACTCCAACAAAACTTCATCCTCTTCCTCAGCCTCAGAAATGCTAGGCTCTGAACACCCTTCCCTATAAAATATATATTTAGAGACTGCTTAAAATTAGTATCGATGAGGTTTCTTGAATGTTAACTGAAACAATGGATAATAATCCAATGGAAAATAATCCTTTTAACACTCAAGAAATTTATAGGAATTTCAGGCTGATTTTGGTCAAAAATTACTCAAGGTCTTCATCGATATCCGACCAAAGGTCATCCTCTTGCTCAGCCTCAGAACAGCTAGGCTCTGGGGTCCCTTCCCTATAAAATATATTTTTAAAGAGTGCTTAAAATTAGGTTTTACTCACGTTTGCGATTGCAGTGGATCGTCGCCCAGTGTGACCGTATCGCCCTGGATGTCGTTAAAGCACTTTTGGCAGTAGGTGTATCTATTTGAGGCGACACCGTATTCCTTTAGACTGTTGTTTCATGTTTTTTGATTGTTTTTCGATTGTTTAATTGTTTAATTGTTTGGTTTTTCGATTTACGTTTTGATTTGTGATTTTGTGATTTGATTCGTTTTTGTTTTTGGTTTGGGTTTTCATATTTAGTTTGATTTGATTGATGAACGAAAGTTGAAGATGGCAGCCAAAGGGAACAACACAACAGCACAGGCGTGTGTATGCAGATATGGTTGGATGATGGTGTGTGTGTGTCGTGTGTTGTTGTGGTACAGGTGGTGTGCGTGCAAGCGAGATGGTTATATGCATTGATCAGTTGTGTGCGTGTGCGTGTGTGTGTTGTTTATGTGGTTTTTGTTTTTGTTTTCGTTTGGTTTTATTCGGTTTTTGTTTTTGTCAATTTTCATTTTACGCACACACACACACAGAGAGAGAGAGACAGGAGAGAGAGAGATGATACACACACAAACATATTTTGATAAAGACACGCAATAAAATACAGTTATGAGGCGACACAGGTTAACGGGTATTATTATCATCATTATTATTTTTTTTTTTGTTGCGGGGCGAAGGGGGAGTAAGAAAACGTAAAACAATCAACGAAAAAGGAAGAAAAGGAAGAGAAACAAAAAGTGATTTAATTTGCATTAGAATCTTTGTCACATTAATACAACAATTAAGTAAGGGGGATAAAGGGGGGATATATTGGTCTAAATATCCCAGAATAATATTTTGTTTGGCTCAATTTTCAAAGAAAAAGGTTAGTCAATTGGAATCTAAACCGATCTTGTATAGTATTTAATGTATGCTTAATTTAATGTATTTAATTTAATACCTAGAATTATAAACTTAAGGGAATTTATGGGATATTTAAATTCCCCAAGTTGTACAAAATAAAGGATAAAATACAGTTCTTAAGCTTCAATTATTTCATATAAATATCCTTAATGGAATTTTCAAAGAAAAAGCTTTGTAAATTGGAATCTAATCCGATCTTGTATAGTATTTAATGATTCTAGGTATAAACTTAGGGGAATATGTGGGATATTTAAATTCCCCAAGTTGTACAAGATCAAGGATCTTTAAATACAGTTATTAAGCTTCAATTATTTCATATAAATATCCTTAGAGGAATGTCCAAGTATGATTAAATTTTTAATTTAAAATTAAGAAGGATATGTAGGCCTTCAATTAATTAATTTCAATTTAAATATGCTGAGCCGATCTTATATTGTATTTAATGATTCAAGAGATATTTTATGGCAATTTATGGAATATTTAGGTTTCCCAATTTGTACTAGATAAAGGATCTTCAATTTATCTTTGATATTTTGATAGCTAAATATCCTAGAAGGCTATTTAGAATTCGATTTTTAGTATTGAAAAAAAGGGGATATTTAGGCATTTAAATTACATACAGGATCAGTTCTAAATTTCGATTTCTATGCATATAAATATGCTTAAAAGTTGTTCCAAAGGAATTACTATTAATATTTCGAATATATCCCACACATAACTTCTCAAAGGAGCTCGTATTTTAAAGCTTCATCGTAGAGCTGGTAAAGTATCCATGTGCTATGATATTTTTCTAATCAAACATCGAATTTAATTCGATTAACATCGATATTTTTCCCCTCTACTTTAAAACTCAAAATATCTAGCACGAAGAATTATTATTTTAAGACTTCGTGGTAGAGCTGGAAAAGCATTGATATTTTATGATCAAATTTAAATCAATCGATATTAATCGAAAAATCATTTTATGATCAATCGATAATTAAATGATTTAATATCGATTTTTTACTTTTCCCCGCTACTTTATAATCTGGGATATTTAGACACGCAATTTGTATACAAAATCTGTTCTAGATTTCGTTTTATTTTATATTTACTTATATATATTATTTACAGGCAAATTACTATTGAAATTGTCATAGAACAGATCCCGATTTATATACAATCTACTGGGGTTTAGGATTGGACTATATGCCATGTTTGTGGTCAACGTTTTTGGGTTCGTTTTGTTTTGGTTCTGGCTACTCGAAAAATGTGGAATGTTAGACACGGACACGGACTTGGACTTGGGCTTGGGCTTGGGATCCGAAAGAGTTAATGATGGATCGATCGGCGGATGCATCAAGCGCAGCAGCGAAAGCGGATTTAAGGATATAGGATAGTGGGTATATTGTGTGTGTGTGTGTGTGTGTGTCGGTTTGTTAAATACTTTTCAAATTCCATTGTGCAATGTGCAACATTAAGGCTTCTATGTACACAGCAACACAGCAAGGATAACACACAGA
This sequence comes from Drosophila asahinai, assembly GCA_008042795.1. Classification (NCBI taxonomy): domain Eukaryota; kingdom Metazoa; phylum Arthropoda; class Insecta; order Diptera; family Drosophilidae; genus Drosophila; species Drosophila asahinai. Next base: position 75,890 of record VNJZ01013349.1, read on the forward strand.
AACACACAGAAAACACAAAGAGAGAGAGAGAGACGAAGAGCAAGGAGGAGAGAGAAAGCAAGGATCGGGGGATAGGTATGGTAAGCCATCGGATTCAGAGCTTAAAAACGGACAAAAGCTGAGAAAGCAGCCTTCGGAACACTGATATCGAAGCAAGCAATCGGGGAATCTGCTTCGGTTTTCATATTTCAACAGAAATCGTATTTACATTTAAAGTAAACAAAGTGATCAGGAAGCTAGCTCCTCGAATTCAACCGAAACAGTCCCCCAATCGAGTTGGAACACTAAATAAACGAAAGCAAGCTTGGATTCATCTAAATATTACACATTTCACATCGAACAGAGAAACAGAAACGAAAACGGAAACGCAAACAGAGATCCTTGCTGGGCAGGGCAGGGCAGGGAACAGGCTCAACAGACACAAAAACATACCTGTTCTGATAGCTATAGTACTTGGCGTCCCTGGGTATCGTGCACAGCTGCTTGCCGTAGCAGCACAGCACCTGGGGATTGAAGGTGTACTTCCGGCCGCAGCAGTAGCCCAGGGCCTGCATCACGGGATCGATCTCGGCCTCGAAGACCTCGGATAGCTGGAAGGAAGATAAAGAGTTTACTAATCCCGCTGCTTGCCAGGATAATAGGTATTCTTTGTCCACCCACCTTGGTGCAGTAGCGGTACACCCGCGACGTCTTGCGGTTGTACAGCCAGGCATTGTCGAACATCAGCCACACATCGTCCACATACTCCCAGGGATCGCTGTACTTGCCGTTCTGGATGTTGGTGCGTATGGTGCCCAGGTCCATGGGCTTCTTCACGATCTCAAAGTAGTCCGGAATGCCCAGGGCCTGCGGATCGACGGGATAGCGAAATGGCACGGACTCGGGCTCCTGCCGATACAGCTTTTCCAGGGTCGGAAGCAATGCGGTTCGCAGCTCTTCGGGATTGAATTCTACGAGGTGGAGGAAAGGAAGGGAAGATCACGATTGAGCTTAGATTTAAGTTAGTAAGGGGAATCCCCTCTCTTAACACTTACGGCATTTCTTCTTCTTGTCACCCGCTGCCGGGGCAATGGGTTCCGGTACGAGCGGCTTCGTGTCAGTCTTGGGCTTGATATCCACCGCACTGCCGCCCGCTCCGCTGCCATCGTGGGCGCCATTGATGTTGTCCTTGCCGCCACCAACGCCACTGCCGCCGCCTTCGCCGCCAGGGCCATCGTGATGGGCCGCTGAGCCGCCGCCCGCCTCATCCACGTCCATGGCCTCCGTCTTGATCTTGATCTCGCCATCCGCACCCTCCTCGGTCTTGATCTCCATCTTGACCATGCTGGTGCCGTCGTTGTTCACATTCTTGCCCTTGCCACCGCCCGTGGAGCAGTCCATCTGGGAGCTGTCGTTGTTGCCGCCACAGCTGTCGTCCATGAACTCCTTCTTGATGTCGTCGTCCTGCTTGATCGAGTCCAGCTTGCCCTTGGAGGCCATGCCGCCGCCGGCGTTGCCGCCACTACCGCCGCTGCCATTGGTGTTCTCATTGGAGGGTGAGGGCGTGTCCTCGTCGTTGTCCCGCGCAGCGGCCTCCAAGGCGGCCATCTGCGAGGAGAGGCTGCTGGAGCTGCTCATCATTCGGCTGCTGGCCGACATGCTGGATGTGGTGGTGGTCGCCGTTCCGCCGCCGCCTCCTCCTCCCGACATTAGGTGCAGGGAATTGCTGGCGGGCGTCGTCGATCCTCCGCTGCCTCCGCTGCCACCGCTGCCGCTGCTCCCGCTGGAAGCCATCGTCGCTGAGGTGGGCGTGGACACGGAGGAAGAGGCACAGCTTAGCGGCGTGCCCGATCCCGCCGACGATGATGTTGAGGTCGTGGTGGTGGCTCCCGTGCTGGCGCAGGTCGCTGCCGCCGACGCGGGCGTGCTGCTGGCCGCTAGGCCGGAGGCACTCGTTGCCGGCACTGGGGAGGCGGGTATGTAGGGCGGCGTGGACGCCCGATTGCTGAGCGGCTGCTGCATTAGGCTGCTCACCGAGGGCGGGTTGTTGTTGGCACTACTGCTGCTGTTGTTGTTGTTGTTGTTGTTATTGGAGGGCGTGCCGATGGAGGGGCCGTTGGAGAGGAAGCCGGGCGAGGGGCTCGGAGCTGAAACCGTTACACTGGAGGCCGATCCTCCTCCCGCTCCCGCACCCGCTGCTCCCGCTCCCGCACTCAGGGCCTCCAGACTCGTGGGCGTGGGCGGCATGTTGTTCATCACGCTGCCGGGCTTCTGCTGCTGCGGCTGCTGCTGCTGCTGCATCGGCGAGCTGAAGCTGTTGCCGCCGCCGCCGCCTTGGGTCTGCTGCAGGGGAGTGGCATTGCTGAAGGGCGACTGCGGCAGCAGCATTCCTTGCTGCTGCTGCTGCTGGGCCGCCGCCTGCTGCTGCTGCTGCTGGTGGAGGTGTCGCTGCTTCATCATCTCGCTTAGCTGGGGATTGGCCCCAGTGCCGCCGTTCGCATTGATGAACTGCTGCTGCTGCTGTCCCGGCACGGGGCTGGTAAGGACATTGGTGGTCTGGTACGGCGACAAGGCCGGATTGACCACCATGCCGCCGGGACTGGGCCCTGGTGGACCCACCAGCATGCTGCCGGCGCCGGTGCCGGGGGGAGGTTGCTGTGGCTGCTGCTGCTGCGGGAACTGCATGCGCTGCTGCTGCTGCAGGGTGAGCATGTTGCCGCCGGGCGAGTGGCTCCTCATCGTCACCATGTTGTTGGTGACACCCACTCCGACGCCGACGCCGACGCCTACACCGACGCCCATGCCCACCGTGGACTGCTGCTGCTGCTGGCCCACACCCATGCCGGGCGGGCCCTGTGGACGCAACTGCTGCGGCGGCATGACGCCGCCCATGGGACTGATGATGGGACGGACGCCGGCCTGGACGGGCTGCTGCTGGCCCGGCTGCTGCTGCTGCTGCTGTTGGGTGAGGACGCCAACGTTTCCTATGACGCCGCCAGCGCCGGCAGCTGCTCCGCCCACCGCTCCAACGGCGGTGGCTCCTGCCGCCCCCGCAGGATTCGCAACGCCCTGCTGCTGCATGAGGAGCTGCTGGTGCTGCTCCTTGCGCTTCAGCCGCTTCTCCTCCAGCTCCTTCTGGATCTTGTAGATCTTCTCGGCCAGCAGGTGGTAGTACTCCGATCGGGACTTGGCCATCTCGTACATGTCCTTCTCCACCTTCTCCGCGTACGAGACGAGGTTGTGCATGCGCTTGTCCTGCATGGTCGTGGGATCGGAGGTGGGAAAGATGGCCTGCACCAGCTTGTGGACGAGGTGGTTCCGCAGGTCGGACGTCACCATGTCGCGCCAGTCCTTCTCGCTGTCGCCGCCCGGCGGTCCAGAGCCACTGCCACTGCCTCCTCCGCCACCGCCTCCGCTGGGCACGGCTCCTCCTGCTCCGCCGGCCCCGGCACCCGCATTCTGGTTGGGATTGCTCGCGTTGCCCGCACTGCCCGTGGTATCTGCTGGCATTAGGACACTGGAACCGGCAGCCACTTGGCCGGCAGTCGCTCCTGCGACACCCGCTGCTGCGCCGCCACCAGCCACCACATGGCTCTGCGGATGCACCTGGGCCACCTTCAGCTGCTGCTTGTCGTTGGCCCCTCCTCCTCCGCCTCCTCCTCCGGCGCCGCCCGCGCCCGCTGCTGCTCCACCGAAATTGGCATTGCCAAAGCCTCCGACGTTGACGGAGAGTGGTGCCGGAATGTTGCCACCCAGCTGGGCGGGATTGGGTTGCTGCTGCTGCTGCTGCTGCTGTTCCACCATGTTGGGCAGGCCGCCGCGTCGTCGGTTCTGGCCCTGCTGCTGCTGCTGCTGGAGCATCTGCTGCTGCTGCTGCTGCTGGAGGCTGTTGACGTCGTTGGGCAGGACATTGGGTCCGCTGGGGCCCGGACCAGGTCCGAGCACCCTCACCGGCGGCGGAGCGCCCTGCATACGAATGCCCGGGGGCAGTCCCTGCTGCTGCTGCTGCATGCCGCCGGCGGTTACGGGCGACAGACCCACCTGGCCCATGCCATCGAAGCGGCGGAGCTCCTGCTGCTGCTGCTGGTGAACCTGCTGCTGCTGCTGCTGCTGCTGCTGGGCCAGTTGCTGGGCCATGTCGGCCGGCGTCTTGGGCGCACCCGGGGTGCCTCCCGCTCCCTGTTGCTGCGGCAGAACTATCGCCGTGTTCTGGCCTCCGCCGGGCGTCACCTGCTGCTGCTTCCCGTCCACGACCAGGCCGGTCAGGTTGGGCTGCTGCTGCTGCTGTTGCTGCTGTTGCTGGAGGTTGCCGCCTGCTCCACCGGCAGCTCCTCCGCCGCCGCCCGCTCCTGGCGCTGCTCCAGCATTACCGCCTCCTGCCCCGCCACCCGGCGGCACATTGGTGTTCTGGAACACCGAGTGGTTCTGCCTGAAGGGGTAGCAGATGATGCAGGCACTGTTGGTGCAGGTCTTGTAGTGCAGCAGGATCTGGCGCGAGGAGGCGCAGTGCTGCATGGTGCAGTCCTTGCTCTGCTTGCAGGTGCCCATGTGGGCCAGCACAGACTTCATGGCCTTGCAGTAGTTGACGTTGCAGACCTCGCGGTTCGGGTTCAGGTTCTCGCGGCGGTTGCACTTGTGCGCGTGGAGCAGGAGCATCAGCTGCTGCTGGATCTGGCGCTTGCGGTCGTCGGGCACATCGCGATTGGCCCCTCCCGGGCCACCTGCTCCGCCTGCGCCGCCTCCCGCTCCGCCGCCAGCCACTGGCGGCACACCAGCGCCCGTGCCGGCTCCAGCACCAGCCACAACGCCTGCTCCGCCCAGTCCCACGCTTACGCCGACTCCCTGCTGCTGCTGCTGCTGGGATGTGCCTGGCTGTTGCTGCTGGCCGGGATGACCGAGCAGCTGATTTGGCTGCGGGGGACGCGGGCCCATGGCTCCGGGCTGCTGCTGCTGCTGCTGCTGTGCCAGCATCTGCTGCTGCTGCTGCTGCTGAGGATTACCGCCCACCAGCTGGCCGGCGGGCACGGAGCCATCGCCACCGAGCGTGGACATGGGCACTACGGTGCCCACGGGTCGGTTTCCCTGCGGCATTCCCGGCACGACGCCGCCTCTCTGGGCCATCTGCTGGGCGAGGAGTTGCTGCTGCTGCTGCTGCTGCTGTTGCTGAGGATTGTTGCCGCCGCCAGGGCCTCCATACTGGCCCACTCCGTAGGGCAGACTGTTGAGTTGGCCTGACGGGGGATAGATGGGAGAATCGCGCATTAAAACCAACTCCAGTTTAAAGGGGAAGAGGACTACTCACCCATTTGCATGTTGGGATTCTGCATGCGGGGCCCACCGCCTCCGGGTCCATTGCCAGGTCCTCCAGCTCCACCGGCGGCCCCCATCAGATGCGGGCCACGGAGCATGTGCGGCTGCCCCACCATGCGTCCCATCATTGGGCCGTTCTGCATGTGCATGCCCTGGTTTGGGGTCACGCCGGCACTCCCGCCGACTGCTCCGGGTCCTGCCCCAGGTCCACCTGGTCCTCCTGGCACGGACACTGCGTTGATCATGCCGCCGCTGCCGCCGCCGGGCTGCTGCTGCTGCTGCTGCTGCTTCAGCTGGTTGACCATGCCGCCCATGCCGCTGCCCACGCTATTGGTCAGCACCATGTTGCCCAGATTGCCCTGGGCGATGGTGTTCATGCCTGGCGGAGATAACAGGAAGATATCCGAGTTAAAACCCTGCTCCTTTGACCCGCCCTCGGTGCTGGGACTCACCTGGAATGGCGTTCATGCCGTTATTGCCGTTATTCGATATGGACATGGGCATCGAGTTGACCATGCCCATCTGGGAGCCCACCACCTGCTGCATGCCGCCCTGGTTGGGCGACTGCAGGTTGGGCGACTTGCTGCCGAGCTGCTGCATTCCGGGCACCACCATGGCGCCCTTCTGGCCCTGCTGCTGCTGCTGTTGCTGCTGCTGCTGCTGCTGCTGGAGGAGGTGCTGTAGCTGGTGATGCTGCTGCATCTGACGCAGTTGACTGCCGGCATTGCCCGCTCCGGAGCCATTGCCGCTGCCATCGTCGCCGCCAGTACCGGAGCCACCGCCGCCGCCGGCTCCGTTCATTTGGGAAGGCACAACGCCGCCGACGCCAACAACACCGACGCCCATACCGACTCCAACACCAACACCGCCAACGCCAACGCCACCGGGCCCTGAGCCCGGTCCTGGTCCTTGTGCTGGTGGTTTATTTGGTCCGCCGCCGCCGCCGCCGCCTGCATTTGGGCCGGATGTGGAGTTTGTGGTAACGCCGGAGGCGCCGCCGCCTCCTCCGCCATTGCCGCCACCGGTTAGCTGATCCGACCAGCCGCTGTTCGAGGACACCAGCTCATCGGGCAGGTTCTCCTCCAGGAAGTAGGAGATGTCCGCTGCGAGGAGGGTAGGTTAAGTACAGGTTAATCATGGGGTTAGAGCGGGAATGGATTTCGCAAGAAGCCGAAATGGAAAAGCAAAGTACAAGCTGGGTATTTCTTAGTTATTTAGGCTCCCAGCTGGTCAATCGGTGCCCACCCATGATGTGCATTTATCTATCTAGTAGATGCATCTAAACAGGTCCCTGCTTTGAGCTATAAATCTGAGAAACTATATTTTAAGCTTAATAATTAACCGAATCAGTTATTCAGGCTCCCATCTGGTCAATCGGTGCCCACCCATGATGTGCATTTATCTATCTAGTAGATGCATCTAAACCAGGGGTCCGCACCACTACAGTCAAATGCCAACATTGCATTTGTATGAGTGAACATCGAACACTCTATGGCTAGATATGCGAAAAAAAACAGCTAAAATATATTGTTATATGGCAACAAAATTAGCTATAACCTAAAAACTAGCTATTTAACGCTAAAAAAAGCTAAATTTAGACATCAGTCATCACTGATTCTTCTGTTCTCTTTTGTGCATACTATGCATGAGCGGCAGCGACGCCGACTGAGAAAAATCCTATCCCGCGGGATAGGGCCGTGCGGACCCCTGATCTAAACAGGTCCCTGGTTTGAGCTATAAATCTGAGAAACTATATTCTAAAACTTAATAATTAACCGAATCAGTTATTCAGGCTCCCAGCTGGTCAATCGGTGCCCACCCATGATGTGCATTTATCTATCTAGTAGATGCCTCTAAACAGGTCCTTGCTTTGAGCTATAAATCTAAGAAACTATATTCTAAAACTTAATAATTAACTGAATCTTGAAATCATTTAAAAAACCATTATCTTCTTGGCTTCCTTGAAGGATTTCCCAGAAAAACTCAAGTCATGCTGGTGTACTTTGCTTTTCCCTGTCGGCATCCCGTCTCTCCCCTGCACCAACTGTCAAAAGGGAGCCACACATTTATTTGGTTACTACTCACTTGGATCCATTTTGACCCGCTTCTGGGGCGGTTCGTCTAAGTGATCGGCCATCATATAGAGTTTGTTTGCTGTTCGTGGTTGCTGCCTTCGAGGGCAGCAAGCCGAAACCGAAAACAAGGAGGAAAAAAAAGGGTCGAAGTACGAAGGAGATGAAGGGAAAGCACACTCCTTTCTTGCTTTCTTGGATTCTTTTCAATTCTTTTCTTTTCTTTTGCTTTGCTTTTGCTTTTGCTTTTGCGATTCTTTCTTTCTTGGTCTTTGCAGTTAACAATGCTTGATTCTTGATTCTTCAGAGTGATGCCGGTGCTGTGCTTTTATTTTTACTTGCCGAGGCAGTTCTTTATTTTGTATTTAATTTTTTTTTCTCGTACTTTTGACAGTTGCAGATGGGGTTGTCAAAATAGGATTTTTATCGGTTGTTGTTCGGTGTGCGGCGTTTAGATTAATCGAACACTTTGCAACACACTGGAGGTAAACACACACGGCGAGACAAACACACGGAGAGAGACACACAAACAAACAAACACACACAGAAGCACGCACCGCACGCACTCGGGTTTAGAGGCACTCAAATGGCGTGCACCAACACTCGTTGGCTGGCTGGGATTGCGATTGCGATTGCGATTGCGACTATTGGCTTCAATAGCTGTTGCAGCTTCAGCTGGAGCTGGAGCTTCGAGGTAGCTGCGGAGTATCCTCCTGCTTTTGCTTTTGATTCCGATTCCGATCTCGATACCGTACGAGATCCCGCTGGAGCTGGTTCTGTTGATGCTGCTGATGCTGATGCTGCTGATGATGCTGTTACTGCCACTGATGATGCTGCCGCTGCT